>CAUYSK010079944.1:0-15384 GCA_963575035.1 Avahi laniger | reverse complement strand
TTGTAAAGTATCTACCCTCTTGTGTCTTCCTTTTTAGTTCAACTTCACATCTGAGATTTATTAATATTTATATTATTGCAGGTAACAATAGTTCATTCTCATTCATTGCTATGCAGTATTCCAGGGTGTGAATATACTAAGAAGTGTTTATCCATTCCACTGTTGATGAACATCTGGCTTGTTTCCAATTTGAAGCTACTATGAATAGAGCTATTCTGAACGCTCCTATATATGCTATTTGATGGATGTTAGCACTCATTTCTTGTCTCTTTTGGATGGATACACAGGAGAGGAATTCTGGAGAGAGCTATCTAGATATCTAGAGAGAGATATTTAGATATTGATATCTGGATATTCAGCTTTAGCAGATAGTGCAAGCAGTTTTCTAAGGTAGTTTTACTAATAAACACTGCTACCTGCAATATAAGTTTGGGTGCTTTACATTTTCACCTACAAAATAGGCCTTACCTATGCTATCTTAAAGCAATGACTTTTTTTTAAAGAATTGCCTGAAAAAAATCTGTGTAAGTCCACATAACTCCCAAATGCCTACCAGTGCCAGACAGACCCATGAATAGAGCAAGAACTTGACTCTCTTGTGGAAGGTTTTACTGTGCCATTAAGAAACAAGGAGAATTTTTGTTTGAGGGTTTGTTGGTTGTTTGGCGGGAAAAATATAAAGGAAGCAGAAGGGTTAATTACTTTGGGGAAGTATTGTTTTTGCTTTCTTTTGCCAGAATCCTGTCTTATTTATCATCAGCCATTGATCAATATACTTAATGGGCCACTGAAGGATATTGTGCATCCTCTGCATAACTAGCAACTGAGCAATCCTGGCTTCCTATAGTTAAGGGGAAAGCAAATTAGCTTTCTCTGTAGAATGTGTCTCATGTCCTAAGGCGATTCCTCATCTCCCCTCGTGAGAGCTGGGTCCGTGGTTCCCGACAGAAGGAGGCAAATACTCAATCTCCTGATATTGGTGGCTAAGGCCTGGTCTACTGAGAAACTCGGGGTTGTTTTTGTTTAGTCCAAGGGGTATGACTCCTTCTTTGAGCTTGGAACCAAAGGTTTATTTCAGATTTGAATATAGGAAAGTCAAGAGTTCCGGTTTGGGGAAGGAGGCACGAGTGCGTCACTTATTCCATGAGGAGCAATGAAGGAAATTCGTCCAACCAATTGAACTCAAAAGCCCTTCCATGGACTCCAGGTGACCGTCTCTGTCACTGCCCCTGCCCAGGGTGGATCTCTGCCAGGCCAGAGTCAGCAACAGCAGCTGCAGACAGTGACGGCCCAGCAGATCCTCATGGCTCCGTCTTTCAATTATCCAAGGATGGAGCTTTAAAAATATCCACTCTGCTCCTCTGTCAGCCTGTGGACCTCCGCTGTCTGTTCCTCCTCCTGTGCTTTGGTCGGGGTAGCGTTCAACATCACAGGGTGTCAGACTCCCTTCTCAGGGGCCAGGGAGCAGGCAGTTTGGCACCATGTTAAAAGCCATCTGTTTGAATCCAGCTCCTGGAAGGTTCTAACAATGTGACCTTGGGCAAACTGCTTATGCCTCTAGGCCTCAGTGACTCTATCTATGAAATGGGAGAGTGGTGATAATGCCTGCTGGTAGGGCAGTGAGTGTGAAGTGGAATCCTGTACAATGCCTGGGTAAACGTTTGTCTCTGCCACTGCTGCCGTGATTTGGATGGCCTGTCTTTGTGAGGGTGACTTCTCTGCAGCAATGATTTAGGAGCAGAGGCTGGTATATTTTCTTCAGCAGTTAGTCCAAGCTTAACCATGGGGCTTCCACAAAGTATCAAGTAAGTAAGTAACAGTAATAGCAAACATACCAGTGATTTCTATATACCAGGCAGTGTCTAAGCATTTTGTACATAATAACTCATTTAATCATCATACAACCCCTCGAAGTGGGTACTGTTATCTTTGTTTTAATGGCTGAGGAACTAAGGCACAGAGTTAAGTAAACTGTTCATGATCACAGAGCTAATTAGTGCAAAGGTTGGGGTTCACACCCAGAGGCTCTAGCTCTGCTATACTGTCCTTTCCCTTTGAACATTTATAGGATAATTTATCTGGGCTGCAGATTATTATTAAGAATGAAACTCAGAAGAGTCTGAGCCTGCACATTCTAATACTGTAGCCACTAGTCACATATCACTCTTTAACTTTAATTAAAATTTACTAAAAATAAAAATTCCTTGGTCACACTATCCACATTTCAGGTACTCACCAGCCACCTGGGCCTGTTAACTACCATCTTGGACAGCACGGATGGGGACTGTTTCCATCATTGCAGACAGTTCTATTAGACTTTAGATTTTGAATAAAGGAAGCAAGGGAGAGAAGTCCAGGTTGGATTTTGAGGAGAAGATTGGGAATTCTGGGGCTGGCAGTCCATGAAGGTGGGAAGGGAGCAAAGACAGACAAACAGAAGTCTTCCAGGAGGCAGAGAGGTGGGCCGGGCCACCTTGGGAGCACAGAGCTCACTGGCTGGCAGCAGCAATGTCTCTGCAGTCAGGCATGCCGGGGTTCAAACCCAGGCTCTGTCAAGAATTAGCCCTGTGAACCAGCAAGTTATTTAGCATTTCTCTTCTTCCCCAGGTGTGTCTCACCATATCCTGGGTGTAGTTGGGGCTGTTGGAGGGTTTTCAGCAGTGGAGAGGTATGATCAGATTTGACTTTTAGGGAGACACCGTTGGAGGTTTCATAGAGAGGAAGAGAGAAATTGAAATCTGGGAAATGAGTTCAGTTGCTGGTGCCCATGTGTGGGCCATTGGTCAGGTGACAGATTTCGGTGGAGTTTTCGCTGATCTGTCATAAAATGAGGAAGAGAAAGGCTGTGTGTGTGTATTATGCATATCACCATGTATATAAGAATATTTAGTCTCTAAATTCTTAATATTTAGAGTCTACTGCTTTTCTACATTTTTTGGCATTAAAATGCCTTTTGTTTATGAAATAATATTCATGGTATCACAGTAAATAGTAGGATTGTTTTGTCCTTCACAGACAAATTAATAAATGTCTGTGCTTTGAGTCATTTAAGTTATTATTTCTTGATTCATGAAATCCCCAAATCTGGGAACTTTCAAGCGATACACCATGGCAAGGCAGCCCAGGTGAAAGCTGCTGAGTTCTTAGGGGATAAGGGAAGTAGGTTTGGGAGTGACTAAGATAAGCCGCTAGATGTGTGGATGGGAAAAATCAAGGAGGAGGAAATAAAGAGCCCGTGGTGAATGGAAGGGCAATAGGGACAATGTCTCCATGTTTCTATTTCACCCCTGTTCCGTGGGAGCTCCCAAGCACCCATCCTGAGCACACGTACATCAAGGTTAAGTGCACACAGGGAAGCAGTTGGCTCCCATCTCCCAGCACCAGCAAGCCACAGGCCCAGCTCCCTTGGACACTGCAGTACCCACACGAGGCCACCTGAACAGTGACACCCTCCACCCGGTGCCCTTCCTCTGCCCTGTCTTGGACATGAGGCCCTGATGCAAAGACTCTCCGTGAATTCTGCACCTGTCTGAGACAACAGCCACCTCAGTGCCTCTCAGACAGAACCTGCAGAGGCAGGAGAGGAAGCAGCAAGGTGCCAGCACGCAGGGAGCTGCCAGGCCAAGAGAGCCGCCAGGCTCAGAGCAGCAGGCTTCCTGCATTTAAAGCAGCATATGCAAATTAAATTAGCAAGGGTTCCACTTCATCTCCTGAGCGACTCAGCCACACTCCCTAATAATTCCCAAGCCAAACTGACCCAGTTTGAAATTAAAATCAGGTTTATTTTTAGAGGGATATATTTCCCCTTGCCTCGGTCTCAGTGGGTGTTTTTTCTGTTTGGCCTGATAAACATCGGAGTACATTATTCCCAGAGCCGCGGAGTCCTCCTGACAGCCACTTGATAGATCAAAGGCATAGTGGAGTCGAGCTCATGTATATTCAGGTGGTGGAGGGGAGCCCTACATCCCCTCTTGCGCCAAAGGAGGGCTGTTTCCTCCACCTGTCTGCCAACCTTAAGGCTAGCACCAGGGGCCCTTGAACTGCAAAAGCCTTCGGGTTTAAGGTAACACTCTGTTTCAGCAGAATCTACTGGCATTCTTCGGAGACCTATGACATCTTCTCTTGATAAAATTCTAGTCAATGTGAATTGCATGTTTGTCATCCCAGCTGAAGGCGCTGCACTTTTCCTTTGTAACACTTTCCACAAGGAATTATTCACAGAGTTGTATGGTTAACATCTGTCTCTTTTTTCTCAAAACTGTGAGCTTTCAGGTGGCCCCGGCTACCTCTGGCTTGCACCCATTACCATTCCCAAAGCCTAGTACTATATTAAGTCCTCAACAAATGAATCAAATTAGCTGCTGGCTCAGTGGTTCTCAGCTGGGGACAATTCTGACACCACTACCTTCCTCCCCCAGACATTTATCATTTTTTGTTCCACTGGGGGTAGAGGGTTTTGCTATTTGAATCTTGTAGAGGCTAAAGGCCAGGATGCTGCAGAACATCCCGCAGAGAATAGGACAGTCCCCCATAACAAAGTATTCCCCAGCCTCAAATGTCAATAATGCTGGGGCCGAGAACCCTTGTGCCGGATAAATCTGCTCCCGTGTGCTATGCCTAAGCCGGGCTCTCTCTGCTATGGAAACTGTTGGGTACTAATCATTTGGCCAGAGTTGTTCACACCATCACCCTGACCAGAAAAGAAGCTGTTTCTCTTAGATTGTTCTCAATGTGGTGAGGACAGGAGTCGACTTACTCAAAGGCAAATGAGCTTCTGGAAACACTGCCGCAACTCGCTCTTTCTGGATCCAGCCCTCACTTGCATGACGCAGGATCTCAGGCAGCCCCAGAATCTTCCCCAGTTACTTCTGAGATGTTCAACTGGACCCCTGTCCTTGTTTATGAAGCCATGTGGGGTGGTTCTTCACCCCATCACTCCTGCCACCATCCTCCACGATGGTGCTGACTCCCTTCCGGAACCTTCCGCAGGGACTTCCAAAGCTGCAGAAAACTTGAAGTGCCTTGTAGCTTTTGCCCACCAGAGACAGCCATGCTGCCTTCCATGGAGAGGCCGGAAGAAGCCTCTCTCCCCATCTCTGTGTGGAATCTTGGTTCAGCACAGGCCAGAGTGGGCATTCTAGAGCCAGACTGCCTACGTTTAAATCCAGGCGCTGCCACTTACTAGTCCTGTGACTCTGGACAAGACATTGGACCTCTCCATGCCTCAGTTTCCTCAACTATGGAATAATGATAGTACCCACCCTATCAGGTGGTTATGAGCAGTAAATGAGGTGATCGTGCATCCTTAGTGGAGTTTCTAGCACCTCACAGCTAATACCTGTTGAGAGCTTTCTATTACTGTGTTGTTGTTATTATTGTGTTGTGGTTGTTTGCATTGTGTTTTGAAGCCAGACTGGGATTCACAACCCAGATCTGACACTTAGTGGCTATGTGACCTTGAGTGATTACTTAACCTCCCCTACCTCAGTTTCCTCATTTACAAAATGGGGATTAAAAATAGTACCTATTTCACAAGGCTGGTATGAACATTAAATAAATAATGTGCATAAAGCCCTTAAAGTAGTGCCTGGTACATAGTAAGCACTAATAAGTATTATTATCCTATAAAATTATTATTTAAATTATAATTAAGTAAAAATAAGTCATGTTTTATTTGGCTTTTCTATTGAATCTAAGTTGGAAAGTTATCTCTGTCAAACTAGATACTGACAACATTGTAAATCAGCAGAACAGTCTGGAAGTTAAGTCTGTTTCTGGAAGCTTCATAGCAGACCTGGAAGAGTATTTGCTGAGTCCCTTAGGATGGAGGGATGTGGTGGTCTCTGAATCTATGTGCTCACCCACCCAAAGCTTGGAGCCTACTGAACTTCAGATTTCCAAGTTTCCTACTGTTGTTTGGGCACAAAGACAAGTTCTCCTCCAAGGTAAAGTAAATGCCTCCATAAAGTCTGTTCCTGATTGAATTCCGGCTGTAACACCCCAAGGTGAGCAGTATTGTTAGGCAGGTGCAGTTAGGGGTCCCAGAAGCTTTCTCACCAACAAAAACTTCTGCAGAAGAGCTGTCCCACTATGCCGGAATCCCAGCCACTCTGAAGAGCAGAAGCATTTTAAGCCCTCTCCCCCCACACAGAGATCTGAGTGTCTATTTTTACTTACTTTTTTTTTTAATCTAACACATATGATAGACAATATGGATAGAAGAGTGATTAACAACATGCAGGCTGCAAAGTAAGGCAGAATCAGGCTCCATCTCTTACAAACTGACTTTGCACAATTACCTTAACCTCCCTGAGCCCGATTTTTCCATCTGTATACTGAAATTAAAAATACTGCCCCCCTATGCCATTGTTGAGAAGTTGAAATGAGATAATTCCTATCAAGCCTAGAAAACTACACCTGACACATGGTCCCTTTTCAACAAATGTTTAGTGTTATTATTGTCCTTATTCTGGCTGTTGTTACTTTTTGAGCAAGGAAGTTTGGATTCAGCTCTTACATCAGTCAGGATAAGCTACATGTGCTGTGGTAACAATCCAAAATCTCAGTGGCTTAAAAGAGAAGGGTTCATTTCTTTTTTGTGTAATGTGACCACCACAGGCTGACACAAAGGCTGTGTGACTCCATGATCCAGGCTTATGGTACAGCCCCTAAATGACACTCTCACTGTGCCGGAGTAAAAGAAAGCTCTGGAGAGTCTTGCACCAGAAAATAAAGGTTCTAGCTTAGAAGGGACACAGAGCGCTTTTGCTCGTAACTCCTTGCCAGAAGTGGTCATATAACCTCACCCAATCCCAAGGTTATAGGAAATCAAGTCCTACCACATTTGCAGATGGTGGAGGGTTGAAAATGTCTTGCTACAATCAAATGGCGAATGACCACCACAGCCATTTAGCGTAAGTGTAGGATGAACCTTTTCTTTTGGCAATGGCTGCATTTTTCAGTATGTGTATTTTCCAGGACTGCATTACCCTTATTTGCAGATTAATTTTTCAGTATGTGTATTTTCCAGGAATGCATTACCCTTATTTGCAGATTACCCGATTGCTTTTATGTAACAAAGCCTCTCTGAGGGTGGCCACTGTGCTTAGCACTGAGGATACAATGATAAGCAAACACAGGTAAAATCACGACGCCACCTACCTACCACACAGACTTTTGAGGGAGACCAAAGTTAATGTAAGAGCACACCAATGAGTTATAGTTATAAATTGAGATTAAAACTCTGAAGGAAAGAAACAGATCTCTGTGGGGGAATCTGATATAGGGCGGGGGGCCAGGGGTGGTTCCTCTGAACTGATGCTTGAGTTTGGTGCATAAAGGATAAGTAGGAGCCGGGCACGGAGGCTTGCACCTGTAGATGCAGCTACTCAGGAGGCTGAGGCAAGAGGATCACTTGAGCTTAGGAATTCGAGGCTGCAGTGAGCTATGATTATGTGCAACTGCACTCCAGCCTGGGTGACAGAGCGAGGGCTCATCTCAAAAAACAAGCAGACAAAAAAAAAGATAAGCAGGCATTCAGCAAGTGAAGTAGAGAGGGAGCAAGGGACATTTGGGACAGAGAGAACAGCCCATGTGAAGGCTCTGGGCCCGGAGAGGGTCTAAAATTACAAGAGGTTGAAAGAAGGTCTGTGTGGCTAAAGCAGGGACCAGGAGGGGTGTGACAGTAGATGTTGCTGGAAAGACAGGCAGGGATCAGGCCAGGCAGATCCCAGGTGACGTTTGAATAGGATCCGAGTCTTTATCTCTGCTATGACTGATGCCTTCGAAGGACTCAGCGTAAGGACTGGCACATGACCCCAGATGGCATCCGGATGAACCATGAACTTGCGAAAGAGTCCTTGTGTCGGGAAGGCCTCCTGATTCCTGTCCCTCACCAGACATGCTCTGCAATCACAGGTCCATACCTTTACCTGCAGCATTTTCAAGCAAATTCTCTGAGCCTCTTTCCAAACCTGAAGCCCAGAGCCAGCTTCTGTACAACAAATGTGTCCCTTTCTGTTTGCACTTCTCACGTTCCAGGAAGCCTCCCACAGACTCCGGGAAGGAAATGTGATATCCACTCTCAGCGGTGTAACTGCCTGCAGAGAGCAAAACGCTCCTAATGCGACTGACAATATGCTGTTGCCTCCTGGGAATGTGGGCTGCACTCTGTCTTTCAGAAATGTGGGGTTAGAATGTGTCATCTCTTTAACCTGGGAGGACTGGAGTTTCTAGATCTGCTGCCAAAACAGACTTGACTCACTGAGCCCACCCCAGTCTCACATCTACATCTCTACATGCATGAGAATAATTGAGCAACCATTACTCAACTGAAAAGTATCTAGGATTCTCCAGCCGGTATTCTAGGCATTCCACCTGGCTGTGCTTGGAAAAAGAAGGAGCCTGGATTTTGCCCTTTGGACTCATACAGAAAAAAACAGCAAGTTCTCTGGTCATTTCTCTTTGAGTTGAAAGATTACAGCCTGGAAACCCTGTAAAGGTTATTGTCTGACCTTTGTTCTCTCGGAAGAAAGCTTCTGGTTTATAGTGGGCTCTTAAACATTTAAATGGGCGGATTTTTCAAAATGCATTCATTTGTTCATTCACCAAGCTATATTTATTAGGCAGCTACAATGATTCAGACACCGTGCTGGGTGCTGGGAATGTGAAGGCGTGAACAAGATAGATGTGTTCTCAGTGCTGTGGCGCTTTCATTCTGGCGAGAGAAGAAAATAAACGTGTCACTAACGAAATAAGATCGTTGTGCTACGGAAAGTGCTATGGAAAAAATAAAGGAAAACAATGGGATAGTGTGTCACAGATGGGGTGGAGCAATTTCTTTAGCTAGAGTGGTTGGGAGAAAAAAAAAATCACTGTAGGATGTAACATTTGGCTCAAGAACTAAACATTGAGAAGGAGGAAGCCACAAGCTAGATGGAAGATGGGGAACAGCAGGAGTGTTCAGGCAGAGGAAACAGCAAGGAGAAATGTGATGTGTTGTAGGAACACATGGGACACAGAGGAAAGTGGTAAGGAATGAAGTCAGAAGGTGGGCAGGATCCAGATCTTCTGGGCTGTAGGAGTCCATGATGATGGGTTTGAACTCGATCCTACCTGTAACAGGACACCATTGGTGAATTTTAAGCAAGGTAGTGATAAGATTTCACTTATGCTTTAAGAAGGTCACCCTGGATGTTTTGTGGAAACTGGGCTGAAGTGTGAGCAAGTGAAGATGCAGGAAGACCAGGTAGGAATCTGATACAGTGGTCAAGTGAGAGATGGTGGTGGTTTGGAGACACTGAGAAGCTGTCCGATTCAACAGAAAATATGGATGGGTTATCCTAGTATGAAATTTAAAAAAATAATGAAAATAAACATAAATTTAAACAAAAAGAAAATATGGATAGGGCCAATACGAATGACTGCTGAACTGTATACGGAATGTGAGGGAAAAGAGGAAATAAGGCTGATTCCCAGGTTTTTAAATGCAAACAATGGGAAGGATGTAGGTATTATCTTCGAAGATAAGAAAGGAGCAGGTTTGGGAGCGGGTGGAGCCAAGATTTCTCTTTCATGCAAGTCGTCTTTGATATTTCTATTAATAGTATATACCTAAGTGGATGTGTTTGGAAAGCATAAAAATACGTATGGTGCTCAGGGCCAGAGATGAGATTGGATATGCGGTTGTATAATAAATGCCAAATGCCACAAGACTCATTTGCATTGTTGCCAGAACATCTGGCATTTCCCTTTATTCACAAATATATGTCTAATACAACAACATGTGAGGTTCTATACTTGAACCCTCACAGGTCTGATCTCATCTTGTGGTGGTGAGTGAGTGAGACAACTCTTCATTGGCTGTTTTTTCTGTCTAGTTTCCACGTAGTGGGTGTATTGTGTGAGAGGTGAATAAAATGGAGGTATTTGCATACAGAAGAAAAACATAAGATCAACCTGTTCTAGTATGCAGGTTTTCTATAGTTGTTGCTATAAGAGAAAATTGCCCTACTACCTGGAAATTCTGAAATAACCTAAAATTAAAGGCTGGCTTGGATGGTCTCATCTTTTAACTATCTCTGCCTGCCTAGAGTTGGTCTTATGAACCATTAACATTTCTAGAACCTGCATGTGTACCCCCAGGAGATTAGAAAAATAATACCATTTGGGGTATGAGCACTAGATTTTCAAGACTTTGTGATGCTTTGACTCTTTCTAAAATATCCACCAATTCAACCAAAAAAAGTCAATCAAACTATGTGATAAATGTTAGAGAGTCAAAGCGAGCAGATGATGGGGGAACAGTATACTCTTCAGCTAATTGGTCTGATATTCTATAAGTCTGATGTAAAAGATAAAGATCAAGTCATTGTTCTGTCCCAATTCTGTCATTTTTTTTAAAGGTTTGATTTTGATACAAATGGTATGAAATCGTAGTAAAGTCTTTCTGTTTGGGTGACAGTATCTAATGTAATGCCACCTTCAGAAAAGAGCAAAGTGCTTTGATCTGTCAGACCACGTAGCAACCAAATGATATGGAATGTTGTGAGTTTGCATAAAAGTCTAGCTTCACATTTTAAGACAAAACAAAAAAATACCATGCAAGTACCTGAAACCTTTCTAGATTTTTCCAGAAATTCTCCTACCATTCTCTACTGGATCTAGATTTACAGTCACATAAATTTAAATGTCATACGACATAGTAAAGTCTATTGTTTTCTTGTCTACAAACAAGAGGTAAATGTGAATTTGCATAGTCTGATAATATTCCAAATACTACACCCTGCATTCTAAACAACTAAGTGGAATGTCTTAACATTTCACTGAAAAAGACCTTATATATCTTCAAGTAGCATTTATGATATTGAATGTGTACGCTGTGATAATGATTCCTAAAGTTCACGTAAACCGTCTTTTACTGAAACACTGTGTGGATATGGTATCTTTTGTGACTCAAATACATGTAATATAATGTTCAATTCCCCAGCAAATATTTATTAAATTCTTTCTGCCTGCCAGGCAGCATTCAATGAATATTGAATGAATAAATAACTCAAAATGTTTTTTATCCATTATTAATAATTATAATATAGTAGTAGTTAATTAGTAGTAGTGGTTAAGACTTGCAAGGTTTTTATAATATCTTACACACTGCTGCATACTTTGTCAGGATTATTACTTTAATATTCACAAAAATTCTGTAAGATATGCTTAACACTTTCTCAATGATGAGAAAACTGAGATACAAAGAGTTAAAATAACTTGTTTAACCTTTGAGATAAGATAAGGTTTCAGGTGTCAGAAATGAGACTCACAAAAGGACACTCAAAGCCTAATAAATATTGCCGACACTGGCTAAACTAAAAAATATTAACTTAATGACATGGGTCTGTTATATGCACAAAACAGTGCATGTAATAGAAAATGTAAAGACTAATAATGAAATGAACGCGTAAGCTAGCTTCAGAAACATGTTTTGCTCTTTTTACTTAACTTTTTATTGTGTAAAATCTCTCACATGCTAAGGAGAATAGTATTAATATCATGAGCCCCCATGTAGCTATCATGCAGCTTTTATCACCTGTCACCTAACGAGTCCTGGTCGTTCTTGTTTCATCTTTGTCACCACCATTCTCCTATCTCCTCAGATGATTCTGAAGCAGATTTCAAGCATCATGTCATCTGTATTGATTTCAGCATGCATCTTGAACAGATAAGGACACTCAACAACACACAGCTGTAGCCGCAAAACCATTATCACACCTAAAAGAAATCCACAGACATTCCTTATCGTTTACTGTCAAATATGGTCACATTTTTGTGTATGTGTGGAAATGTTTTTGATACTTTGTTTAAATTGCTAAGTGAGGGTCATACATACTGATTGCATGCTATATCTCTTATCTCTTTTACTCTGTAGGTAGAAACTTAATTTTTTTAAAATAGAAATTTTACTGACCCCAGAAAAATTCAGCATCATACATGTCAGGAGATCATCAGCAAAAACTTAAAATGACAAGAATATTTTGCTCCCGGGCATCTTTTCTTTAGGACTATAGCCCAATCATATCCTGTTTATATCTGTGAATTTTGACGAATACTATTATTTTTTTCTATGTATTTTTTCTGTCCTTCTGAGTGGACCCCTGATGCTTTGAACTGGTACTTTGCAGGCAGGCTTCTCCTTTTTCTCTTAGAAGTCTCTTGCTTTGCCCAAAATGACCTTTCTTCACCCTATTCCTCCCTTTTGCCGTTGGAATCACAGCAAAACAAGGTTGAGAAAGGCAGAAAGCCAGGTGGCCACAGGGATTTCAGTAGCAAGAACTAATGAATCGTCCCCTCAGGGCACAGCCCCTGAGAAGCATCAGCTCTAACAGGAACGTTTTAAGTCCCTGGCGAGTGACACTGGTCAGAGCTGGGTTACAGTGTCACTCCCTGACAAGGCTCTGTAACTGACAGGTCCTACCAAGACTAAATGCAGTGAGGATGAGGCCATCTTCCTAAGGGAAAGGGAAAAAGAGAAATGGTCTGGGCAACAAAGTAAAACAACAAAACAAATGGCCATCACATTATCTCACAGAGTTTTAATAAGGATTAGAGAAGATAACACATATAAAATTCACAGTATCTTGTATTTGGTAAAACTCAACAAGAGGTGGCCAGTATTATTTGTTACAGCAAAAGGGAGAAAATGAGGAGCAACTCAGCCATGATGCAGAGCTGACCAATCATTAGCAATTCCTTCACTGTGACAGAGTCTGGATGTTCTAAAGTTCTCAGAATTGGCCAGGTTTGATGTTGGCTCATTTGCACCCATTAACGTTACTACCTTGAGTCTTAACCTTTCTGGCCTGTGCGTCCTTGCACAAATTGATGCCAATAATGCTGAGTTACATCAGAGGACTGCCGTGGAGCACGATTTATGGCCAATTGTCAAGGGCTCAGGGAAAGAGGAATTTTAGTGCTAAACATCCCCAGTGGAATCAAAGGGAAGAATGAAGCATGTTGCGTACAACCATTTTTTACATACTTTAAAAACTGTATTTTATTTATAACCCTACCTCATCTTCAAAAGGATTTTGGCTGCTCATATTTTATAGAAGTAGCGATGATACAGCTCTTAACTAACCAAATTAAGGATGCAAGCTGGAGACCAGGAATTCAGAGGTGAACAACAAGGCTTCATTTTTAATTCATCATTTAAGAAACATGTCTATAACCCAAAGAGGAAAATGAGCAGAGAGTATAAACATTGAATAAATAAAAATATGCAATAAGCATATGGGAAAAGTTTCAACATTGCTAATAATCAAAGAAATGCATACTTGACAACAGTGTCAGATTTTTCGCCTTATTAGCAAGGATTTAAAATAAATATTATCAATACCTAGTGTTAGCCAAGGGTACAGGGGCCTGGTCCCCTCACACCTGGCTGGGGGGAGTATAAATTGGCACAATCTTTCTGGAGGACAAATAAGATAATATCTGTCAAAATTAAATCATAAAATACCATTTGACTCGACAATTCCATTTCTAAGCCTCACAGAAGTATTCATGTATGTGACCAAAGAAATATACACATGAATATGCATTATTTTTAATAGCAAAAAAATTAGAAATGATCAAAATTCTAACAATCGAGGAATTTTTTAAAATTTTGATACAATCACACAATTGAAATTCTGCATAGTCATTAAAGAAAGAAGTATATTTATCTTCTAAAAGGGAAAGATATCAAAAATACATTTTAAAGTGCAGATACTAAGTTGCAGAAAATTGGTAGATGATCCCATTTTGTAAATATGTATTTACAGATGTTTTAGAAGGACTGAAAACCTATTACTTAGGAATGTGTTGGCTTTTTAAGTTGCTATTGAGTGGCCACAATGGGTTAGTGCGGTAACAAAGGGAGACTGAATTCCTCAATCATGCATGAAGCTATTAGAATATTAACAACACTATCAATAATGATAAACTAACTAACTATGCAAACCTGGTACAAACCAAGAGAACAATCAGGGCACATCAAGCTGCTAAGAGTGTTGATATGGGGGGAGACCTGGGATTCGATTTCACCTACCATCTGTGTGACCCTGGACAGTCACTTCAGACTTCCTATCTCAGCTTCCTTCTCGGAAAAATGACCGAGCTGGCCAAGCTAAGCATCCTCACTAGTTAAAGATTTACAATCCAGAAAGTCGCAATAAGACAAGAATTTGAAACTGTCTTACACAGAGGATTCAGGGAGACTTTCAGGGAGTCCATAAATTACTTTTTGGGAGGTCCATGAACTCAATTGAAAAACAAATTGCATTTTTATTTTTACTAACCTTTACCTGAAACTTAACATTTCATTCAGGTACAAATGTAGGCAATAAACTCTAATAATGCTAACAGATATTTTGTATCATGTTAGCAGTTGTTGCTGATACCTTGAAATACTGTTTACACTCATTACTATATCAAATTATCATAGCTGTTAGATTTATTGCTAGATCTTATTTAATGAGTTAATAAATAAGCACCCCTTATTAAAAATGGTTTTTAAAATTGTTTTGATATCTGTATATCAATAGGAGTGGTTATCTTTGCAATACTATATATCTTATTTTATGCATTTCAAAGCATTCCACTGAAAAGAGGTCTATATACTTCACAAGATTGTGCCAAAAAGTTCTTGGCACAAAAGAAATTAAAAACTTCGATGTGTTTGCTTATTTGCTTTCTTGCTGCAGAAGAAACCAGTGACTGGCTGCTGGGGTAGGGGCACAAACCTGAGAAAGGTAGTGATCCACCGGGGATCAGGAAGGAATAGGCAGAGAGGAAATCAGAAGTCAGGAATTAAAAGAAGCAATGAGCATGGGCAGGCAGCAGTGATAAGCTTGGGCTAGTCTGAGTGTTTAATTCCCTCTTTGACCTGATAATTAGCTTAATTAAGATTCATCCCACTATTTCCTACTCTCTATCACCTCATGAAGAAATTGCCCAAAGGTAAGTCACAAATGTGGTGGGAGGTGGCGGAGGTGCAAAGTCCAGTGTTCTAGGATCTAAATCAGGGATTCTCCACCCTGGATGTACGTTAGAATCACCCAGGGAGATTCTAAAAACATGTCAATGGCAGGGAGTAGGGCTGATGTGTGTTAGTGACGGGGTGAGGCCTTCTAGAGAGCTGAAAATATTTCATGTCTTGATCTGGTTTGCGGTTAAACATGTGTATCCACAAATAATTCATTGAGCTGTATATTTCAGATTTGTGTGTTTATTCCTCAATTTAAAAAACAAAAGAAATCCCAGGCCCCGCCCATAACTAGTCTAATTTAATTGATCTGGAGTAGGGCCCAGGAATCAGTGTTTCTTAAAAGCACCTGTCCTCCACCCCTACCC
>CAUYSK010079943.1:0-11474 GCA_963575035.1 Avahi laniger | reverse complement strand
ATATATATATATATATATATATATATATATGTATAAATTCCGTTTCTCTGAAGAACCCTAACACATTTTTCAACACATAGACTTATAGAAATGTTCATAAAAACTTTATTTGTGGTAGCTCCAAACTGAAAGCAACCTCAGTGTCCTGGTGGACATTGATAGGTGAATAGATAATCAAATTGTGGTATATCTATACAATGAGTTACTACTCAGCAATAAAAGAATAAACTATTGGTACACTCAACAACATGAATAAATGTCAAAATAATTATGCCGTGTGAAAGAATTCAGAAAATAAAAAGTAGCTACTGTATGATTCCATTAATATAAAATACTACAAGATGCAAACTAATCTACCATGGCAGAAAACAAATCAGTGGTTGCATGGGGATAGATCGGAGAAGATTTTAAAAGTGCATTAGGAACTTCGATGGATATGTTTATTATCTTGATTCTGTTGATGCTTCCATGACTCCATAGAGATGTCAAAATGTATTGAATCTGTATACTTTAATGTATGAAGTTTACTTTATATCAATCATATCTGAATTAGAAGGAAAAAATAAACCATGCAGTGAGAAGTCCGCTTCCCATCCTGTCCTCTGGATATAATCTTACCTTCCCCCAAAAGAAACCAATATTTTTACATTATTATTCTTGTACATCACTGTTGTATTTTTCTCTAGTTTGGTTTTGAAGTCTCTCTCTCTGAAGAATGGTTATAAACTCTAGCCCTGCCCTGATAGTGCTACAGGCGATGTGGTTGTGGATGCTTATGATATGCTTTTCATGGGCTATTTCTTTATCCTGGTAAACGGCCTAATGTCTAAGTGCCCAACCTGTGACCAGGTGTCCCTCTCACAGGAAACTTGTATATACTGGCAAGCACTCTTTTGGCTCTTGTCTAACTTTTGTCCAGTTTATTCCTACCAAGATAGCCGCTCTCTAGGAGAGCCGTAACCAGGAAAGAAGTTATACTCAGGTATGTTGGTCAGATGAGACACAGAGGAGACATCTCAACAAAACACATGAAGTAACAGAAACAGTTTGTTACTTACAGATTCCAGAGAAGAAGGTAGCATGTCTCTCAGGGCCAACAGGAACGGGGAGCCATCTGGAACACACATGCTTAACCAGCAGATGGGGAGCAAGTGAGAGAAAGTGAGGGACCTGTGGGCCAAGGCCTTTATTGGAGTCCAGGACATTACTCAAGCAGGTTTCTCACAAGGAGTTATAATTGATGGGTTTAAAGCAAGCAGGCAGGAGTTCCATGGAGTCATGCTGTAATTGGGAGGTGGTCACTATGGTAAATAGTTAAGGCAGTTGTATAAGGCAGATATCTGGATCAACCACATTGAGGAACTGGAAGCAGGTGTAGAACTGAAAACTGTGTCAAGGGTGACTAAGTCCTACTTCTAGTAGGATGAAGTTCAACTTATATTCAAAATGGTTGCCAAGGCAACATAAAATTATAGGCATTCACTATAATCACTTCAAATATATTCTATTCATAGTGAAGCAAATAAATATGCATGTATATTCTTTCTGTCTCCTTTTTCTATTTTTAATAGACTTATTGTGATTTTAAAATTCTCAAATATTTTTGGCTTTTTGTAAAATCATTGTTACTGATTTCTGATACATTGTGTTCAGACAACAGACTTTGCATGACTTGAATCCTCTTTAATTTATTGAGAGTTGTTCCATGGCTTAGAATATGGTCTATGTTGGTGTTTGTTCTGTGTGCACATTAAAAGTTTGTAAATTTGTCTATTAATATCAGTTGAGACATATTAGATGATAGTGTAAATCAAATCATTTATATCATGATTTTCTGTCGATTATTGAAAGCAATCAATTATTACAAGGCCAGTATTTGAAATTTCTGACTATAACTCTGAATTCATCTATTTCTCCTACCAGTTATTGCTTTATGTACTAATGTGGCTCAGTTATTATAGTATAAATGTTTATGCTTGTCATGTTCCCTTGAAGAATTGACCACTTTGTTTTTATGAAATGTCCTTTATTTACCCTTGGCAGTATATTTTGCTCTGAAAACTACTTAATCTCATATTAATAGAGACACTTCAAATTTTTTTATTTGTGTTAATATCTTCATTTAGCATTTTTAAAAACCTATTTGTGTTTTTATATTGAAGTGAATTTCTTTGTAGACAACATATAGTTGAGTCTTGCTTTTTTATCCAGTCTGCCAATCTCTGCCTGTTTTTGAATCTTAGTATTATTCTTTTATTTGATTTATATTCTTATGTTTTATTCATAAATTTTATTTTTAATTGGCAGATAAAAATTATATTACTATATATTTAATGCATATAACATGATGTTTTGAAATATGTGTACATTATAGAATATTAAATGTGATTATTGCTATAATTAGGCTTAAATTTATCATCTTGCTTTATATTTGTTCCATCTGTTCTTTGTTCCCTTTTTCCTCTTCCATCTTATTTTGATTAATTGAATCAATATCTATATTTTATGATTCATTTTTGTCTCCTTTGTTAGCTTATTATATTCACTGTTTTGTTATTTTAGTGGCTCCTTAAAGGTAGTATCATGTATTTATTACTGAAGGCTCAGCACTTGTCCTTGAGGCTCCATCAGAAGAATGAGAACAAGTGGTTTGAGAAGGAAAGAGTTTATTACTTTGCCGACAAAGGAGGAAAATGGTAGACCTTCTAGTCTCAAAATCAGAATTTCCTGAACATAAACAGAAGTACAGAGCTTTTAAAGGGAGGGCCCCTCAGTTCTGGGCTATTGTGGTTAAATATTCTAATTGTCCCATCTCTGCAAAAGACAAAGCCTGTGACCTCCACCAGCCGCCCACCTGGGAGGCTGACGCCAGGACCTGGGATGGCTGATTCCCCAGGCCCCTCCCATCACCTGCCTGAGGCAGGGATGCAGGCTTCAGGTCTTGAAAAGGGTGGGAAAGTTTTAAAGAGACAGAAAACATCTTCTTGCCAATTTTTTCCAGGCCATTCCCTCTGTTACATATTCTCCAACCTCAATTTTACACTTCCATATCTATGGGAGGAAGGGCAACTACTCTGTTACACATTGTTAATTTATCACAATCTACATTCAAATTATATACACTTCTAGTATAGTTTAAGAATATTATCAAAGTATAATTCTATTTCTTCCTTCTAAATTTTTGTGCTATTATTGTCAAACATGTATTATAAACACCATAATACATCATTTGTTACTCACAAGTCAACTGCTTTCTTTTAACCACTTTATTAAAGTATAAATGCCATAAACTTCACCTATCGTAAGCGTATATCAAATGAATTCAGTGAAGTTAATAGAGTTGTGCAGTCATCAACATAAACCACATTTAGAACATTTCTATCAACTCCCAAATTCGTTTATGTCTGTATGCAGTAAATACTATTTTCCACATCCATCTGTAGGCAAACACTGCTATACTTTCTCTGTATATAAATTTATATGCCTTTCCTACACTGTTCCTAGATTGTTCATAAAAATGGAATGATGTATAATGTATAATATTTAGTATTTATCTTCTTTCACTTTGTATAAACCTATTTAGGTGCATATTGTAATATGTATCAATTGTGTAATCCTATTAGGTTCATGCAGTGTATATCAATAGTTTGTTCTTTTCAATTGCTGAATAATACAGTGGACCCTTGAACAATGCAGGGGTTAGAAGCACTGACCCCCTGTGCAGTCAAAAATCCAAGTATGACTTTTGATTTCCCAAAAACCTAACTACTAATAGCCAACTAATAGTCAACTAATACTGTTGACTGGAAGCCTTACATAACATGAATAGTCAATTAGCACATATTCTGTATGTTATATGTATTATACACTGTATTCTTACAATAAAATAAGAGAAAAGAAATTTTACTAATAAAATCATAAGAAAGAAAAAATATATTTACTATTTATTAAGTGGAAGTGGATCATCATTCTTGTCCTCATATTGAGTAGGCTGAGGAGAAGGAGGAAGTGGGGGTTGGTATTACTGTTTCAGGGGTGGCAGAAGTGGAAAAAAAGCTGCATAAAAGTGGCCCCACTTAGTTCAAACCTGTATTGGTCAAGGGTAAACTGTATTATATGGTATAAATAAATCACATATTGCTTATTCATTCACCAGTTGATGAGCATTTGCATTGTTTCCAGTTTTGGCTATTGTGAATGAACCTGTAGTCAATATTCACATACATGTCATCGTGTGGATATAAGTTTTCATTTCTCTTGCATACTAAGGGGGGGAATGGGTGGGGCATGTGATAATATTTATGCTTAATATTTTTATTGTGTTAAAATATGTAATGTAAAAGTGACTTTTAACTGTTTTTCAGTTCAGTGGCATTACATATATCCAACACTTTTGTGCAACCATCACCAACATCCATCTCTGGAACTTTTTCATCATGCCAAACTGAAATTTGGACCCATTAAACAATAACTTCACATTCCCCTCCCCTCAACTCCTGGCAACCAACATTCTACTTTCTCTTTCTCTGAGTTTGACTACTCAGAGTACCTCATCTAAGTGGCATCATGCAATATCTTCCCTATTGTGTCTGGCTTGTTTTACTTAGCATAATGTCCTCAAGTTTCGTTTATGTTATAGCGTATGTCAGAATTTCATTTTTTTTAAAGGCTGAATA
The DNA here is from genome assembly GCA_963575035.1 of Avahi laniger. Taxonomy (NCBI): domain Eukaryota; kingdom Metazoa; phylum Chordata; class Mammalia; order Primates; family Indriidae; genus Avahi; species Avahi laniger. Next base: position 6,798 of record CAUYSK010079943.1, on the reverse strand, counting down.
ATATTTGATATAAGTACATTTAGTCTATCTAATCATCCATCAATGGATATTTGAATTGTTTTTACTTTTTGGCTATTGAGAATAATGCTGCTATAAACATAGGTGCACAAATATCTATTAAGTCCATGCTTTCTGTTCTTTTGGTTATATACCCAAAAGTGGAATTGCTGGATCATGTTAACTTGATGTTTAACTTTTCCAGGCACCACCATATCATTTTCTATAGTGACTGCACCATTTACATTTCCACCAGAAATGCACAAAGGTTGCAATTTCTCCACATCCTCACCAATATTTGTTATCTTCTGGGGTTTGATGTGTTTAAAAATATTTAGTTATTTAATTGACAGATAAAAATTGTATGTATTCATTGTGTACAACATGCTGTTGTGAAATATGTATGTTGTGAAATTGTGGAATGGCTAAATCAAGCTAATTAACATGTACATTGCTTCATATTTTAGCATTTTTGTGGTAAGAATACTTAAATCCACTCTTTTAGAAATTTTCAAGAATACAATACATTTTTATTAACTATAGTCACCATATTGTACAATAGATCTCTTGTTCCTCTTACATAACTGAATTTTTGTATACTTTGACCAACATCTCCCTAACCCCTTCCTTCTTCAGTCCCTAATAACCACCAATCTACTTTCTAGTACCTCCGTGAGTTCAGTTCTTTAAGATTCCACATATAAGTGAGATCATTTGTCTTTCTGTGCCTGGCTTATTTCACTTAACATAGTGTCCTTCAGGTTCATCCACTGTTGCAAATGACAGGATTTCTTTATTTTTAAAGGCTAAATAGTATTCCATTGTGCATATATACCATATTTTCTTTGTCCACTCATCTGTTAACGGACACTCAGGCTGATTCCATATCTTGGCTATTATGAATAATTTCTGCAATTAACATGGGAGTCTAAATATCTCTTTGACATACGAGTTTCATTTCCTTTAGATATATACCCAGTACTGGGATGGCTGGATCATATTGTAGTTCTATTGTTAATTTTTGAGACATCTCCATACTGTTTTCCATAATGGATGTACTAATTTACATTCTCACCAACAGTGTGCAATGGTTCCATTTTCTCCACATTTTCCCCAACACTTGTTACAGTTCATCTTTTTTGTAATAGCAATTTTAAAAAGTGTGAGGTGATATATCATTGTGATTTTAATTTGCATTTTGGGGGGCTTTGGGGGGTTTCTTTTAGTACAATAGCCATCCAAAAGGGTGCACAGTGGTCTCTCATTGTGATTCTGATTTGCATTTCCCCCATGATTAGTATAATCCATTTAATGTGCTGTTGGATTCAGTTTGCTGGTATTTTATTGAGAATCTTTTGCCTCAAAATTCATTAGGGATATTGATCTGTAGTTTTCCTTTCTTGTAGTCTCTTTGACTTTGAAATCAGGTTACGACTAGCCTGGTGAAATGAGTTAGAAAATGTTCCCTCTTCACTTTTTTCAAAGTGTTTGAGAAAGATTAGTGTTAACACTTCTTTAAGTGATTGGTAGAATTCACCAGCACAGCCATTTGGCTCTGGTCTTTTGTGTGTTTGGAGGTTTCTGATTACCGATTCAGTCTCTTTACTAGTCATAGGTCTATTCAGATTTTCATTTTAAGCTTTATTGAGATATAATTAATATATCAAAAATCATACTTATTTAATGTATACATTTGATGAGTTTTAACATATGCATACATCCATGATACCATCACCACAATCAAGGTACTAAACATATCCATCACATTCAAAATTTCTTTGTGTTCTTGTGTGTGTGCATTTTTTTGTGATAAGAATATTTAACATAAGATCTATCATTGTAACATATTTTAAAATACACAATACCATATTGCTAAATATAGGCACTATATTTTACAGAAGATCTCTAGACATTATTCATCTTGCATAACTGAAATAGTATAACCATTGAGAAACTACTCCCATTTCCCCCTCCTCCCAGCCCCTAGGAAACACCATTCTATTATCTGCTTCTATGAATTGACTATTTGAAATAACTCGTATTAGTGGAATAATGCAGTATTTGCCTTTCTAAGGCTGGCTTATTTCACTTAGTATAATGTCCTCTAGATTCATCCATGTTGTCAAAAATGGTAGGAGTTCCTTCTTTTATAAAAACAAATAATATTCTATTGTATGTATATCCATTCGTGTGTTGATAGATATTTGGATTGTTTCTATATCTTGGCTATTGTGAATGATGCTACAATAAATATGGGGGTACAGATATCTTTTTAAGATCCTAGTATCAATTCTTTTGGATATATACCCAGAGTGGGATTGCTGGATCATATAGCAGTTCTATTTTTAGTTTTATGAGGAACCTTCATACTGTTTTCCTGCACCATTCTCACCAACAATGTGTAAAGATTCCAATTTCCCCATATTCTCTTGAATACTTGTTATCTTTTGTTTTTTTAATAGTAGATTTTCTAACAGGTGTGTTGTGATATTTAATTACAGTTTTGATTTATATAACCCTGATGATTAGTGATTTTGATCATCTTTTCATATATGTGTTGGCCATTTGTATGTCTTCTCTGGAGAAATGTTTATTCAAGTCCTTTTTCCATTTTTATTGGGTTATTTGTTATTTTACTTGTTATTGTGTTGTAGAAGATTATTATATATTTAGGATATTAACCCCTTATCAGATAGATGGTTTATAAATATTTTCTCCCATCATGCTTCCTCATTTCAAAATATATTACCAAGTGATAGTAATTAAAATAGTACAGTGTTTGCATAAAGACAGACAAATTCTGTTCAATGGGACAGAATAGAGACCTCAGAAATAAACCCCTGTATATATGGTGTACTCATCTTCAATAATGATGCAAAGCATGCTAAATTGGAAAAGGACAATCTCTTCAACAAATAGCGTTGGGTGTTGGCAAAATTAAATATCCACATGGAAAAAAATGAAATTGAACCCCTAACTTACATTTTAAAAATCAGCTCAAAATGGATTAAATACTTAAAGTTAAGACATAAAACCATCAAAGAAAACATACAGGAAGTTTTCTTCTTCTTTTACATTGGTCTTGGCATGATTTACTAGATTTGACACTAAAAACATAGGCAACATAACCAAAAAGAGATTAGTGTGATTACATCAAACTAAAAGACCTGCACAGCAAAGGAAATCACCAACAGAGTGAAAATGCAACCTACTGAATGGCAGGTTTTCTGTTCCTTCATGATTCAGTCTTGGTAGGTTTTATGCTTCCAGCAATTTGTTTATTTCATCTGAATGATCTGATAAATTCTTTTTATTTCTTCAAAATTGATAGTAACGTCCCTTTTTTCATTTCTGATTTTAGTTATTTGAGTCTTCTCTCTTTTTTCTTAGTCAATCTAGCTAAAGTTTTATCAATTTTGTTGATCATTTTGAAAAACCAACACTTGGTTTTATTCGTTTTTTTCGTTCTTTTACTATTTACTATTTTACTTATCTCTGCTCTAATCTTCATTGTTTCCTTCCTTCTGCTATGTTTGGGCTTAGTTTGTTCTCCTTTTCATATTTCCTTAAGTTGGAAAGTTAGGTTGTTGATTTGAGACCTCTTTTTTTAATGTAAGGATTTACAGGTACAAATTTCTTTCTCAGCACTGCTTTTGTTACATTTCACATTTGGTATGTTGTGTTTTCATTTTCATTTTTGTGTTGAGTTATTTTCTAATTTCCTTTGTGATTTCTTCTTTGATCATTTTTTTAAGAGTGTGATGTTTAATTTCCATGTATTTATGAATTTTCCAGTTTTCCTTCTGCTGTTGAGTCTAGTTTCATTGCACTGTGATCAGAAAACATACTTTGTATGATCAATCTTTTTACATTTATTAAGGCTTTTTTTGTGGCTCAATACGTGTTTTATCCTGGAGAATGTTTCATGTGTCCTTGAGAAGAATGTGTATTCTGCAGTTGCTGGGTAGAGTGTTCAGTACCTGCCCATTAGGTCCAATTGTTCTGTTCAAGTCGCCTATTTACTTATCGATCATCTGACAATTCTATACATTATTGAAATTGAGGACAGTGAAGTATCATACTATTATTGCTGAGCTACCTATTTCTCCTTTCAGTTCTTGTCAATATTTTGATTATATATTTTGGAGCTTTGGTGTTTTGTGCATATATGTTTATAATTGTTGTATCCTTTGGAAGGATTGACCCTTTTATCATTTTATTATAATGACTTTTTTGTCTCTTCTAAGAGATTTTGGCTTAAAGTATATTTTGTCTTTTATTAACAGAGTCACCCCTCTCTATTTTGGTTACATTTGCAAGGAATTTTTTCCAACATTTCACTTTCACTCTATACATGTCTTTAGACATAATGTGAGTCTTTTGTGAACAGCATACAGTTGGATCTTGTTTGTTTTATCCATTCTGTTAATCTACATCTTTTAACGGGATAGTTTAATTCATTTACATTTATAGTAACTACTGATAGAAAAGGACTTACTTTTTCCACTTTGTTATTTATTTTCTGTATGTCTTATAACTTTTTTGTCCCTCATTTACCCCATTACTGCCTTCCTTTGTGATTAGTTGATTTTTTTGTATGAAATGCTTTTATTCCATTCTTAAGTCTTTATGTATGTATTCTATAGATATTTATGGTTATCATGGGGATTACATATAACAATCTAAAGTTATAATAATCTATTTTAAATTGAAACCAATATAACTTCAATTATACACAAAATTCCACTTCTTTACAGTTCCACCCCCTCCTTATGTTATTGATGACATAAATTATATCTTTATATACTGTGTACCCATTGATATAGGTTTACAATTATTTTTATGCATTTGTATATTAAATCCTATAGAATATAAAAAGTTGAGCTATAAATCAAAATTGCATTAATAATGGTTTTTATATTTTGTATTTACCTTTATCAGAGAACTTTATATTTTCATATTGCTTCAACTTACTGTATAGTTTCCTTTTATTTCAACTTAAAGGACTCCTTTTAGCATTTCTTGTACGGCGGGTCTAATGGTAATACACTTCCTCAGCTTTTGTTCATCTGGGAATGTCTCAATTTCTCCTTCATTTTTGAAGGACAGTTTTGCCAGACATAGAATTCTTGGTTGACAGATTTTTTAGAGTTCTACAATTTTATACACAAATAATTTATGAGTTTGTTATCATTATGAATGGGGTCATCTTTTAAAATATATTTCATACTTATTTGTATTGGTATATAAAATATTGACTTTTATATATTTATGTAATAGAAAAGGAAAATCTGTTTATTTATAACTCTGCTTTCTAATGTGAATTACCTGATAGCCTTTTTTTTTTTCCAGAGACTGTGAAGAATTAAAAATAGGCCTGGCAATGAATTTGGGTTAGAAAGATGAATTACTCTGCAAAGCAAAATAAGCAAAATGGTAATTTTAAGAGACAAAGCATGAAGGATGATGTATGGCAGAGAAAGGGAGAATAAAAAGAGGGTAGTGATTAATATGGTATTTGACTGTGGCTAAAATAATGAGTGCAGTAACACAGGGAGAAAAAAAGCCTCAGTAGTGATATTTTGGAGAATATTCCTAAATAGAGTTGCTACTTCTCATGTCGTCTGTATTGCTGCAGTTGTTTGCTGCTCTCCAAATTATAACAAAATTATATTACTTTCAAATTTCTTTGTGGGTGTCTTAGTCCATTTGTGTTGCTATAAAGGAATACCTGAGGCTGGATAATTTATAAAGAAAATAAGTTTATTAAGCTTACAGTTCTGCAGGCAGTACAAGAAGCATGGTGCCAGCATCTGCATCAGGTTAGGGCCTTAGGCTGCTTCCACTCATGGCAGAAGAGGAAGGAGAGCCTGCATGTGCAAAGATCACATGGTGAGAAAGAAAGCAAAAGAGAGGCGAGGGAGGTGCCAGACTCTTTTTAACAACCAGCTTTCACAGGAATGGGAACAGGAACTAACAGAATGAGAACCTGCTCCACGCCAGCAAGGATAGCACTAATCTATTCATGAGGGATCTGCCCCACAGCTTAAACACTTTCCATTAGGCCTCACCTCCAACACTGGGGATCAAATTTCAACATGAGATTTCTAGGGGACAAAAATCCCATTATTCTAAGTGAAGTATCTCAGAAATGAAAACACAAACACCACATGTTCTCATTTATAAATGGGAGCTAAACGATAGGCACATATTGTCATAAAGTGATACAATGACTTTGGAAACTAAGAACATATGAGGGCGGGAGGTGGGCAAGAAAAAATAAGTTACCTCTTGGGTACAATGTACTCTATTCTGGTGATGGGTACACTAAAACCTCTGACTTTAGCATTATACAATTCATTCATGTAACAAAAAGCACTCATACTCCCTAAATCTATTGAAATAAATAATAAATAACAAAAAATAAAATAAATTTATCATTAAGATATCAGATAACCAAATCAAAAAATGAGCAAAAGATTTGAATAGACAACTCACCAAAGAAGATACATGAGTGGCAGATAAACATGAGCTAAGATCCTCACATCATTTTTCACTGGAGAAATGAAATTTAAAACTATCAAATACCACTATACATGGATTTGAATGGCTAAAACAAAACCTGATGATTTTTGTGCCAGTACCAAGCTGATTTTAATGTTACAGCTTTGTAATAGAGTTTGAAGTCTGGTAGGTTGATGCCTCCTATTTTATTTTTATTACCTAGAATTGTTTTTGCTATGCGAGGTCTTCTCTGGTTCCATACGAAACGTAAAATTAATTTTTCTACATCTGTGAAGA
>CAUYSK010079942.1:0-42511 GCA_963575035.1 Avahi laniger | reverse complement strand
AGTGTTCCTATCTCTCCACATCCACGCCAACATTTATTGTTTTGGGACTTTTTGGTAAAGGCCATTCTCACTGGGGATAAGTGATATCTCATTGTGGTTTTGATTTGCATTTCCCTGATAATTAGAGATGTTGAGCATTTTTTCATATGTTTGTTGGGCATTAGTCTATCTAAATTTTTAGGCTCCAGAGATTTCTTAAATTTCATGCCACCTTAGTGACATGCTTTTAAATAATTTTGAAATATTTGCTTAAGTATTTCACTTGTTTTATCAGAAGGGTTATGCATATTATCATGTATACCATAGAGCTAGAAATAGAAGTCCACCATTCACTAGCTTTCTTTCCACTAGGCTTTTACTATACCACTCCACCGAAACCATTCATGTCAAGCTCACCAGTGATTTTTCTACGGTTGAATCCAATGGTAGTTATCAGTTTTCATTTTAATTCTACCTCTCAGCAGTGTTGAGCACAGCTAATCCTCCCTCCTTCCCAAAGAGTTTCTTCTTGTGGCCTTCAGGATTCTTCACTTTTCTTGTGTTCCTTCTATCTCACTGGCTGTGCCTTCTTGGTTTCCTTTTCTGGGCTCATCTCCTCTGTTAGCTCTGAAAATACTAGAATTCCTAAAGCCTCAATCCTAGACTTCTTCTCTATCTACGTGCACTTTCCAGGTGACATCCAGCCCAATGCTTTAAAAACATCTGTGTACTGATAACTACCAAATGTATATTTTAAGTCCCACCTCTCAGAAACTCTAGGCTTAGATTTAACTGCCTAATGAGTATGTCCCTTAGACGTCCTACTGTCAGTGAGGCATCACAAACCTAAAATGTTTAAGACCTATTCTCCCTGTCCCTACCAGGAGAATGAACCTTCCCCATTCTTTCTTATATCATTCAATGACATCACCAGTCACTCTCTCGCCAGGAGTAATTATTGTTGTCTCTCATTCCCTCACACTTCTCACCTAGTTCATCAGTCCTATTGGCTCTACGTGCAAAAGTGTCTTGACTCTGACCGCTCTTCACGTCCACCACCCAAGTTAAAGCCAGCATCTCTGTCACCTGGACAATAAATAATAGTCCTTAGCTGCCCTCCCAGCCTGCATTCTTGTGTCCCCACCACCAATGCCACCATCACCAGCAACACTACTCCCAGCTAAAATCTGCTCTCCAACAGCCCCAGAGCTTTGTGGCAATCTGAATCAAATCACGCATTCTGCTTCTCAGAATTCTCATACTTAGAATGAAATCTGGATTTCCTACCATGGTCAAAAGGCCTCTCGTTAGTCCTCTGACCTATTTTCCTGCCACGCTTCCTCCTGTTCCTCTTATGTTCAGCCACCATGACTTTCTCCTTTTTCCTCAAACAAACCAAACTTTATCCCACCCCAGGGCCTTTGCTCCTGCTGTCCCTCTACCAGGAATGCTCTTCTTCCATTTCTTTCTGTGGCTCACTCCTTTACATTATTACTCTTCTGCACTATCACCTGCATAGAAAGGCCTTTGCCAATCCTTCCATAGAAAATAGCCCTAATTTTAATCTCTATCCCCTTATCCTGATTTAATTTTCCATCAGCACTCATTACTACATGAAACTACACAATTTCATTGATTTGTTTTCTGTCTATTTTTTTCTCTAGAATACAAGCTTTATAAGTGCAGAGTCTTTGTTTATCTTATTTATCATTCTATCCTCAGAACCTGGAAGCATGCTAGAGCTCATATTAGATGCTCACTAAAAATTTGTTGAATTCAAGAATGAATCTCATTTAACTTTCCCAATAACCAGTGAAACAGAAATGACATTTCCAATCTTATAGGTGAGGAAACTGAGGCTCAGAGACGTTAAAGGATTTGGCCATGGTCACATAATCTAATGAGTGTACAAAATCAAATTCAAGCATGTGTGACTTTATAGGCCATAGTTTTTTAAATTTGCAATTTTTTGTTTTATTTTTTAACTTTTCACTTTGAAATAATTTCAGACTTAACAGAAAGTGTTGCAAAATGGTACAAAGAGTTACTTTTTAGCCTTCCCCCAGCTTTCCCCAGTGGCAGCATCTTGTATAGCCTTAGTACAACTATCAAAAATTAGGAAGTTAATATTGATGGAGAACCAATAACTAATCTACAAACCTCATTCAAATTCACCAGCTTCCCACTACTATCCTTTTTCTGGTCCAGCCTCCTCTCCGGGTTCCAGTTAGATGCCCTGTCTCTGTGGGACAGATCTCAGTCTTTGTCTTTCATGACCTTGATGCTTGTGCAGAAAGGCAACATTTACCATCAGGGCCTAGTGTATGCAGAGTGTTTAGCAGAGTGCTGGGTACATGGAGCGCTTTTCACAATAATAGCTATTATTGTTAGGGAAATAAATAAATTTTCCTTCTGAGGAGTGGGAGGGGAATGACTCCTGATGTTCCCTTTGTGTTCGTTAGCTTGAGCGACCTCGAAGTGTTTATAAAGAACAGTGAGAATGGCTTGCTCAAGAAAGTTGAAAAAGGAGATTTCAGAGGATTGGTTGAGATTATGGGACACCTTATGGCTGTTAAAGAACGGCAGAGCAGCACTGATGATATGTTTGAGCCCTTAAAGCACACGATTGAATTACTGAAGACCTACGAACAAGAGTTGCCGGATACAGTGTTCAAGCAGCTGGAGGTCAGTGTGTTGACGTATTCCTTATAAAAGCAATAGAGGAAATGTTTTAGGATCTCAGAATGGGATGAGAAGGGGTGCGGTAAATGAAAAACAGGGCTCAGTGCTAACTCAAGGTCCATCTTTTGTAACTATAACGTGTGGTGTATGCATAATGTCTAGCACATTCTAGAAACTCAGTAAATACGGGACAATGTAATGCTGGAGATAAATGGGAGAACTAATATGGATGAAGAATTTTTTTCCAGGATTCAAGATGAGCCAGCTTTTTGATCCAGAGAAGAAAAGCAGATCTGAAAGATGCTAAGACGATCTAAGAGGAAACATGGGGCGTGAAAGGAAATAACCAAGCACTCCCGAAGGACACAGGGAAGTGCAAGGGTTACTGTAGAAATATAGAAACAACAGAAACTGAAGATCATAGAGATGCTTTGCCTTTAAAAATAACCTAGAAACTTCTTGTGTCTCCAGGTTTATAAAGGGATTGTAAGCGGTGAAATCACTAGGATTTTACTGAACCTTTAGCATTCCGTTGTCACAGAGTTAGAGCAATCAGAGGGACAGCGGTTGAGCGTGAGATAGTTCACGTTGAGTCGGCAGCAGGTGACGGCTGAGAGAGCTGCCTCCCGAGGAGGATGTAGGTCAAGGAGGAGTGGCCGAGGGGGAGACTGTAGAGCACGGGGGCAGGGGACACCAGCACAACCAATCCTCTTAGTACCACCTTGTAGCATCGATGAAAGCCTCTGGGTTCTGTCCAGCTTCAGGACCGTGTTCAAGGAGGGAGCACCCTGGGGGTCTGACCACATCAAGGTCTCCTTTGCAGGAACTGCCTGAGAAATGGAACAACATAAAAAAGATGGCCATTACTGTGAGGCAGCAGATGGCCCCACTGCAGGCAAATGAAGTGACCGTCCTCCGCCAGAGGTGCACAGCCTTCGAAGCCGAACAGCAGCATTTCTGGGAGCGGTTCCGCAAAGAAGCCCCCTTCAGGTATGGGCTGAAGTCGCCACTGCTGCCTCTTTTCCTTTAAGCATTGCAATCTTTGAGTCATGGCTGGTCTTTCTATTGCGTATAAGTAGTCCTCCCGCGGAAGAAGAGGTGTTCACAATCTCCCCTTCCACTTAGGGTCTCTGGCTGGAACGTGGTGCTGATGTGGGCAAAGTCCTTTCATGACCCGTGTGAAATAACTAAACATTGTAGAAACACTTTGCCTTTAAAAAAATCTAGACGCTTCTTGTGTCTCCAAGTTTATAAGGGATTGTATGTGGTAAAATCACTAGGATTATACTAAGCCTTTAGCGTTCTGAGTTCTTACAGATTTCTTTTGGTTTTAAAAAGCAGATGATAGAATTTTAAAATAGTTTGGGAAGGCATTTGGGTAGGCTAAAGGAAGGAGTTAGGTGAGGGTTTACTCTGGGGGGTTTTCTCTCCACTTGGTAAGGCTCAGACACCCCCTGCTTGTTCTTACAGGTCTTTACGGAAACAAAGCAACTCTAAGACAGGCAGCACCATTCACATGTGCCCACTCTGCACACACACACGGGTGCCTTTCTCAGAGTCTTCCTCCTGGGTGGACAGGTCTGCCAGGGGTCTGCTTCTCGCCCACTGCTCAGCATCGAGGGCTCCCACCAGGAGGATAAGCTGTCCCTGAATGTTCCTGTGTCTGTGATGGGCCAGCCGGACTGGGTGACCCCTACGCCCACTGCAGCCCTGGGGTTTGTTTTCTGTTTCCCTGGGCTGAGTTTCGTGCTGGGTCTCCTCTGCAGTGTTAGGTAGATAGACTTGGAAATCCCCAACTGGGAAAATTCCTCAGGTAAGAATGGAGAAATCTTTTCGTTTTCAAAGGCTATTTACCCACAGAAATATTAAAGCAACAAACCAAACCAAAAAAAATCACAACTTTATTGGAAGAAAATATAATATAATGAATAAGCGCATGGACCTACGTGCAGGCTGCCTGGGTTCTAATTTCAGGTCTGCTGCTTCCTGCCTGTGTCATGACAAGTTACTTAATACCTTTGTGATTCAGTTTCCTCATCTGTAAAATGCAGATAGTAATAACAACACCTACCACATAGGGTTGTTGTTAGGATTAGGGAGATCATTTTGAAAGTGTTTAGCATTGTGCCTGGCACTACAGGGACCAATGATCCTGGTCTGCCCAGACTGTTCTGGTTTTAGAATTGAAAGTCTCTGTTCTGGGCAAACTAGGATGGTTGCTCACCCAACCTGGCACACGGTAGGGGCCTATTTTTGTCATTCATTCATCAAATATGTATTAACCAGCTACTATCTCCCAGGCATTATTCTTGGGGCTAGAGAGAACCAGATGAGTATGTTAAGAGGCAGTGAAAAGTATATAAACTAGAAATAAGATATAAATACATAAAACACATGACTCTGAAACGCTCTGCCACCATTTTGGCCACACGTTAGAATCCCCTGAGTGCTTCTAAATGCCCAACGTCCAGATCTCTCGCAGACCAACTGAATTAGACCCTCTGAGGGTGAGACCTGTGTGTCAGTCATTCGCAAAGCTCCTCAGGTGATCCAGTGTGCAGCCAAGTTTAAGAACTGCTACCCTAAAGGGAAGTAGTGGTTTCCTTTTAAGCAATCATGCCAGGGCATGTAACTCCAAATGGGTCTGTATCCCTTTAGAATAATTACCTTAGGAGCCATGCTCTTGTTCCAAAGCATCATTTGTTGCTCGAAACATTTGCAGAACTCCTTCGGGGACTATTCTTTCAGTGTCTGAGGCTCATTATTCTTTTGACTTTCCTTTGGGCATGCAATTGAGTTTTTGAAATCGAACACCAATCAGGCACAGCCAAAGTTGGTGGCAGAGAGAATTTCTCCAATGAGGTAATACTACTTAATGTTAGCCACACCAAAGGCCATGAAAATAATGACATTAATATTTTTGCATCAACTGTCTCTTAAGAAAATTTTTTTAAAAAAGAAAGAAATGAAAGGTTTTTGGAGAAATATCTTCCAAAGGAAACTTCTGAGACAGCTTGAAAGGGAAACAACATGGTGTGCTTTTGTATGTCTGTTAGAAATCTGGTATCCCTCCTTCGTAGTTGTATCATGTGTATGCTGATCAGCTGTTGATTTTTTTTTTAATTTTATTTTTATTTGATAGCAGGGTTCATTTTTCTTTCTCAGTACTTGCGTCTTCCAGCTGTGAGGATATTGCCACTCTAGCTGGGTTTTCCAAATTCACATGTGTTAATTTGACATGCAGATGAATCTTTGGAAGAGAATACTTTGAAAAGAACTGCTCACAACAGTGTGGGGAACCAAATGTTACTGCAATTTTGATGTATTTCTCTTCTTGTCAAGAAAAACATCAGGACTGGAACGGAATTGTGAATTTATCATTAAAGGAAGTCTTAGTGGGCATCAACTCATGTGTTTTGTTTTGTTTTTTAGTGTGATTTGTAGAAGTGTTTAAAATTTTTAGGTACTATGTGTGGCAAATGAGTTTAATTCTGGTTTCTTCATTTTTAGATCATTTATGACTTTCTAAGTTGCAGTTTGGTATTTTTCTCTGTGTGCAAGCTTCTGTTCCTGGTTAGATTACACAGGTTAAGCTCAGCTTACAATGTTCTTGCCTTTGAGGAGAAAAAGAAGACAAGTGTCTCATTAGGGCCTTGCAGTTGGACAGGGCCAGGATGCTTGAGATGAGGTTTTTCTTCATGTCCAAGTCAAATTTTTCTTCCTCCTTTAGTTCTTAACTATAAGCTATCTCAGCATATTTCTAGCTGAGCTCTCACACGTCACAGTAATTGGCTAAGTCATCGTACTCAGATTCAAGGACTTTGTGCAATTCTTAAAATTGGTGCCTAATTCTCTCCCTTGAATGAAAAAAACTCTCCACACTTGGGCAGCATTCTGTTGTTTGGTCTTCTCGACCTTGAGCAAAGTCTTCTTGACCTTCAGAAATGGTGCCACAATGTATAATCTTCTTACTCACATCAAGACCAAGGTAATCCAGTGGTTGCTTAGCCAAAACAACCTACCTACGCGAGCTCCAGCTCAGTGGAGACCATTAAGTTTTCAGTGGGCAATCAGATTCTATGAGAGAATCTCCGCATTTTGCTAACTCCGCTGTTGAGACCACAACCTCATCTACTCTGTAGAAGCTTAAATCGTGTGAATGAGTTGGATTAACTGTAAGAACAGGGTCAAGCCAAACAAATGGCACATCTTAGGATATGGATACGTCCCTGGGAGGGTGAATAACTAACACTGCTCATTTCTCCAGCTACTGAAGAGACAACAGACGCTGTGCAGACAGAACAAAGCCCTTCTTTCCCTATGTCTGCTGCAATGGGCTATGCGGAAAGCCTTGTAGGATTTCATGCTAGAATTTCAAGATGACCTACCTTTCCTGATCTCAAGGACTCATAGCCTCAGGGACAATTTCAAAAATGAGTAATAAGACATGGACACTGGGTGCTATCTTTAACTCTCACCAGGGGGTGGCTCACAGCCCTGTAGAACATGGTGCTTATAATAGCAAGCAAGAGCCATTGGCAAGTAAGAGCCATTCAGAGGGGCAGGGAGGGGAAAGCAAGGATAATCCGGACAAAGGAAACAGCACATACGAAGACACAGAATGACACAAATGTAAGAAACGGCTGGAGAACTGCATGTGTGTCTGCCACTCACCATGAGCATGTTCCACTTTTGTCCTCCTGGTCCCACAGATCCTCACAGGCGACAGAGCTCCTTGTCTATAGAGACAGGGGGCCCTCTTCAAGTCTGAGATCTCCATATTCATGCTCTGTTCTGAAACACCTGAGAGTGGAAGAACAGGGTAGACGTACAGATACTCAGTCTTATTCTCCAACCAGAGCACCCGAGCCAAACATGATGTAGATGGAACAACTGGGAATCAAACATAACAAGCATCAAAGTTAATTTGACACTAATTTAATGGTATCCATAACTGTTATTGTGTTGCATGGTAATTAGGCTTAAGTGGTAAGCAGTTCAGGTAAATGCCTTTAATTAGGATTACTTTCCAGCTGTCAAATCAAACACTTCTAAAGTCAACAGAAGAAGGGGAAGTTCAAGAAAAGGAGTTTGTATATCATTTCCTTTCTTTTCCCCTCCTTTCCGTACCCCACCAATCAACATGCACACATGTGTGCACACACAGATGGAAGTACATAGATGTACACCAGCTAGGAGGAAGCAGCCAATTCTCCAGTTACTCCTTTCCTCTCAACTTGCCCTTGAGGAAGAATCCCATGGCGCCCTGTTGTGATTTTAGAAGAACATACTGTTCTCCCTTAAGCCATGGCATCCCCAATGTTTAGTCCTCCAAGCACACAGAGACAAGGAAACCTGGACTCAGGGAGGGGTGGAGGTGGATAAAGCGGGGTGAGAGGAGGAAAATGAGAGTCTCTGTGATCACTAGGGTTACGGATGCCTCGGACCAAAGAAATACCATCTGACCATGTGGGTTTCCTTGCATGTAGGGTTCTTATTTTGGAGCCCAGGCTATGCCCAGAATGCATGCCTTGAAGGGTGGCAGAGTAAAGCCTGTCAACACGAACGAGGCTCAGGAGTAGTCTCCACATGGATGTGTGCCACAGGCACTGCAGAGAAGAGGACTGAAGAAACATGAACGAAAGAGCTAGATACAGTGCTTAGAGGAGTCAAGTGCAGAGCTAGAGGCTGCCCCAGGGTACAGCAGGGAGCAGTCCAGAGAAGGGTGGACATTAGCAGAAAAGGGAGGTCGGGTGACAACTTGGAGGAGGGACTCACGAAGGTGAGAGTCCAGACCCGCGGCACACAGTGAAGGAGAGCTACTGCGGCTCTCCAGGGCCCCGGCGTGGGCTTTTCACCCAGCCTTTAGGGCCACTAACAGTGGTTCTCTGATCTGGAGCACTGTTGCCTGAAGCTGATGCAGGCACCGGCCTGAGCTTCACCGTAGACAAGGATGCCTCCCTGGCACGTGGGAATCACCTGGGGAGTTTGCCTGGGTCCCCTCCCAGTGATTCTGATTTAATTGATCTGGAAAGCAGTCAGGCTTGGGGATCTTTCGAAGCTTTCAGAAGATCCTAATATGCAGCTGAAGCTGAGAGCCACTGCCCCAGAGGGAGCAATGCCAGAGAGAGCCAGGGTTGGACTTCTAAGTGGCAGCTCTGCCACTTTAAGACTGCCTACCGCTGGTATCCTGACAGGGGCTTTGGCTTTTCAGCCTCTGCTGTAATATGACAATGCTCCTTTGTGTCAAGTGGTCTTCCAGGAGCCAACAGCTAAATAAAGGGCAGAGTCTAAAAGGTGCTTGGATAAGGGGGTAGTCCCCTCGACACCTGGGTGCGGAAGATCCAACATGCTGATCCTCTTGGACTGCCCTTCCTCCATGCCTGCCCCACCGCAACCTATCCCGAATGTCTTTTCTTCCCAGGGTTAGAGGCTTTGGTGCAAGCCACTGCTCTTTCCTGAAATACTAAGCATTTAAGGACTTCAGCTGGTTGTTACCTTAATGACCAGGAGATGATGCCCTGCTTGCTGTAGTTACAAAGGGAACGCATTGTGTTTTGCAGGTTTGACAGCATCAACCCTCATCAAATGCTGGATGCTAGGCACATCGAGATCCAGCAGATGGAATCCACCATGGCCTCCATCTCCGAGTCTGCCAGCTTATTTGAAGTCAACGTTCCTGACTACAAGCAGCTGAGACAGTGCAGGAAGGAGGTGTGCCAGCTGAAGGAGCTCTGGGACACCATTGGAATGGTGACCTCCAGCATCCATGCCTGGGAGACCACCACCTGGAGGGACACCAATGTGGAAGCCATGGACTTAGAGTGCAAGCGGTTTGCCCGGCACATCCGGAACCTGGACAAGGAGGTCATGGCCTGGGATGCATTCACAGGCCTCGAAAGCACTGTGCTGAACACCCTGGTCTCCCTGAGGGCAGTTGCCGAGCTGCAGAATCCGGCCATGCGGGAGCGGCACTGGAGGCAGCTGATGCAGGCCACTGGTGTGAGCTTCACCATGGACAAAGACACCACCCTGGCACACCTCTTGCAGCTCCAGCTGCACCGCTTTGAGGACGAGGTCCGGGGCATCGTGGACAAAGCCGTGAAAGAGATGGGTATGGAAAAAACCTTAAAGGAGCTACAGACCACCTGGGCTGGCATGGAATTCCAGTACGAGCCCCACCAGAGGACCAACGTTCCCCTGCTGCGGTCTGACGAGGACCTCATAGAAGTTCTGGAGGATAATCAAGTTCAACTTCAGAACCTGATGATGTCCAAGTATGTTGCTTTCTTCCTGGAGGAAGTGTCAGGCTGGCAGAAGAAGCTGTCCACAGCTGACGCCGTCATCTCCATCTGGTTTGAGGTGCAGCGCACGTGGACCCACCTGGAGAGCATATTCATTGGATCTGAAGATATCCGGGCTCAGCTACCCCAGGTACCTGTATTCTCTGACCCAGGTCCAGGGGAGATCGCCCGGTTCCTGCATTGTCTGAACTCTATCCTTCCTGCCTTCCTGCTTGGGCTTTACTTAAGGGCACCTCCCACAAGTGTTGACCTCGCCTGCTGCCAAAAGTCAGGCGGAGGAAGAGAGGAGGTGAACCACACACCAATCGGCTTATCCTTAGATGGGTGCAAAACTTCATTTTTAGAAAAGGAAAGTGTGCAGAAGAAAGGAAACCAAAAATACTAGTCACTGCAGTTTCGGATGAGCTCCTCATGGGTTGCTCCCTGGATCATTAAAATGCAGTATCGACTGAAAGTGAGCCTTGTTTCCAGGCAAATTCCAGTCCTTCTCGGCAGCAAGCCATTCTGTAAACCTCCGGCCTGTGTCAGCGCGCTAAAGACCAGTTGTCAGCTAAATACCGAACAACGCTTTCCCTCAAATATGTGTTCTTCCCATCATTACCTTTCCTGTGTTTGATCGTCCCTTCTAATTCATCCTAATTAATATGCCATTAACTTACCCCTCTCTCAGTGGACTTTAATTCATTTTTTTTTTTTTTTTGAGACAGAGTCTCACTCTCTTGTCCGGGCCAGAGTGCCGTGGCGTCAGCCTAGCTCACAGCAACCTCAAACTCCTAGGCTCGAGCGATCCTCCTGCCTCAGCCTCCCGAGTAGCTGGGACTACAGGCATGCGCCACCATGCCCAGCTAATTTATATATATATATATATATATATATGTATATATTTGGTTGTTTGGCTAATTTCTTTCTATTTTTAGTGGAGACAGAGTCTCGTTCTTGCTCAGGCTGGCCTCGAACTCCTGAGCTCAAACAATCCACCCACCTCGGCCTCCCAGAGTGCTAGGATTACAGGCATGAGCCACTGCGCCCGGCCTAATTCATTTAAAAAAATTTTTTCCCAGACTTTCCTCCAGAAATTAGTTTGATTCCAAAATATCACGAGCTGTCCAGGCTCATTTAGAAATTAAAGCACATTCCAACAAAACATAGTTTTCCAGCTAATCCCACAGAAGTACCTTAGCACAATAATGTAGATTAAAGGTTGTATATTTGCAATGAAAAATGACAGAAAACAATTCTGTTGTAGCAGTTGTAATTAAGTCAGATTGAATGGGCCAAATTTTATCTCAAATGCCAGTGACCAAAGAAGGTCAAGCTCGCTTAGAGGGGTCAAGGACGTAGGTGGAGACTTTTGTACAGACTTTAAAAGAGATGTTTGAGAACTTTTAATTAGAAAGATCAAAGAATCAGTGGCATTAACTTCTAAACAGTGCCACAGGTGTGTGTACAAAATATGTAAATACATTTATTTTCTTTGTATTAACAATATAACAGAAACAATTTCAAAACATAATAAAATTAGTCATAATCTTACATCCTAACTAGTAACTATGTTCATTCATAATGAACTTTTTCCAGCTCCCGTTCGTGTATATACATATTTTTACATAATTGCTGTCAATGTAATTACAATTTTCTATCCAGCTTGTTTCATTTGAACATTTATGCCAGATATTTCCGATACCTCCACAACCTTGATACTCTTTCATTTTTAATTGAAACAAAACACTCACTGAGGAATCATGAATTCCTTTACCCAGCCCTCCTGTTTCTAAAGCTTGCTGGGAGAGAGGTGTGCATCACAGAGGGTGGGGACGGCAGGCCTGGGCTTGAGTCCTCACGCAGAGCTGCGGGACCCTGGGCATGTACTTAACCTCATTCGTGCACGTGCTTGGTTTCCTCATAGGTAAACTGGGACTAATACTAGTATCTACTTCAGACAGCTCATTAAAACAATGTGTAAAGCATGTAGCTTTGTGATTGTTGTCATGTAACAATAATACAGCAAACTCTTACCAGGTGCCAGGTATCAGGCTAAAGATCTTTGTGTACGTTAGTCTATTATTTCAGTGACACTGTGGGTGGGGGTGTTTGGGGGAAATGATGGCACCTAATTAATTTTGACATCATAGTAGTACATTTGCTGAGGGAAGACTTATTTTGGTTATATAAACTTTGTATGGGCCCAGAAAAAACATTAGATCCACTATCTGCTTGACTTAGCAATCACATGTTTTATGCCTGGGGTGGGTGTGGTGCGTGAGACTTTCCAGGGGGTCCTCAAAATCAGAACTATCTTACTAATCATATCAATATGTTATTTGCCTATTTTTTGCTCTCATTCTTCCCTGAGCGGACAGTGAAGTTCTCCAGAGGCTGGCTACGTGATATGAGATAGCATAGAAAGCCGCATGCGGAAATAGATATGAGAGTACTGCTGTCTCTTCTTAAGTCAACCACTAAAGAGACCTGACGAAAAGAAAAGTGAAACGATGCCACCTTTTCATCTGTCATTTTTTGTTTTGCAAAATATCATTATTTTTGATAATGTGTTATTTATGTTAACATAATGGGCTTACTATTGTTACATTATTATCATGCTTTTTAAATGAATTAACAAAATTTTTTTAAATTTCTAAAAAAAACCCTTTAGTCTCTAATGTAGAAAATATTGATAGATATGATATTACCTATATAAAAAAAGGCTCTTTGGACTCCTTGATAATTTTGTAAAAATCTGAATGGGCTCTAGGACAAAAATGTTTGAGAACTGCTGTTTCAAGCTGAGAGTATTTTCTTCTTTGAGTCTCAGCTGAATTGGACAACCCCGGAACAGGCTTCTGCATCTGACTGGCCACCCGAGGGGAGCTTCTAGGAAGTGAGGATAGTGGCAGTTCATTTCTCCCTCATTTTTATTTGTAGGATTCGGAAAGGTTCGAAGGCATTGATGTTGACTTCAAAGAGCTTGTATATGATGCTCAGAAAACTCCAAATGTCGTGGAAGCCACCAACAAATCAGATCTTTATGAAAAACTGGAGGATATTCAAAGCAGGTGATGGTTGGCTCGTTACGGCTTTTGTAACGAAGAAGGCAGTATTTCCTTCCCCCCCTGCCGTCTCTGAGATCTTTGCTGTATTTAATGCCCAAGTGAATATCTGGATCTGTGCACATCCCTTGTTTTACCTGTGTGTTTGGGCAACATGGGGTATTATTAGAGGTGTTTATGCTGATGTTGATGCACCAATGTGTATGTTTGCAAATATCCATAAGTGTTTCTTGTGCTAATTTCTGCATATATCCCATCTGTTGCATATATTTACGTTTAGGTAACATGTGTACTGTGGGTCTAGGCATTCTTCATTAGGAAATTCTGTGTTCTGTGCCCTCAGGTTGTGCCTATGCGAGAAGGCCCTGGCAGAGTACCTCGATACCAAGAGGCTTGCCTTTCCTCGGTTTTACTTTCTCTCCTCTTCCGATTTGTTAGACATCCTTTCCAACAGCACAGCCCCGCAGCAGGTAAGCTGGGGGTGCTCCCAGAAGGGAGAGTTGAGGGATAGATGTGTGGACCAGGTCTTTTGCTTGCTTTTGCTTGATCCAGGGGTAGATGTACTCCATGGACTGATATACTATAGTGTGGCTATAGGTCATTTATAATATTTTGCAATTGCAAATAATGTGGCACTGAATAACCTCAGACTTCGTATTGTTGGAGGTCTGTCTTCCAGGTGAACTCCTAGAAGAGAGATTGCTGACTCAGAGGTAAATGCATATGAGTCTCATTAGGTACTGCCAAGTTTCCCTCCGTAGGAGGTATGTCCTTTTGCATCCCCACCTGCAACGGGTGACGGCTTCTCCGACAGAGCCAAAAGATGGCACCCACATACAAGGTTTCTGTCTTTGACAAGCCCTTTCTAATTTATTGAAATTATGTTTTTCATTTGCTGATAAGAAGTACTCGAGAAAGATTATCCCTGATAGGTACAGCCTTTATTTATTTTCTATAGATTGAAATACTTCCCAAGTAGCCCAGGTATGGTGACATTGAAATATTTATTACATGAACATTCTATTTGGTAATGATAATTTCATTAATTCTATGTATAGAAGGGGTCAGATCACTTCCAGGCTTTTTATAACTTTTATGCACAATGTACTCATTCTTAAATGTTTACTTTGATTTATTTCTCATTTGGTTTGAGTAAATCTTTGATTAGTCTCCCCACAAACACACACACCCTGAGGGATGTGATAGAATAATTCCTAATTCCTTCTAGATCTGTGACTCTCCTCATTTCACATGTGAGTGATTGAATGGTTGGGTTTAGAATTCACATGTCACAGCAATTTTCCTTCAATCCCTACAGACATCGCTCTGCTGTTTGTTGTTACAGAGAAGTCACCTGAGGCCTGATGGATTTTTTTTTAACCTTTCCAGATAGCCTAATTTCTTTCTATCTGGATCCTAAAGAGATCAAGATTTAAATTAAATTTTTAAAATGCATATGTGTTTAGATAATTGCTTTATTGTGTTAATATGTCTCTGACACATGATGAGGATTTCTCTTATCCAAAAACCAGAGCTTTCATTGTCTTGAAAAAGTTTTCTTCCAGTACGTTTGTAAATAATATTTCTATTCCATTTATCTGAATTTTTTTCCTATGTAAGCTGAGATTCCATTTTCCTTGTGCTTTATACATACATTACCTCTTCTTTAATCATATTTTTATCGCTTAATCCTCTTCCTCATCCTTCTTTGATAGTTTCTCAAGTTTATCCACATATTTAGTTTTTTGTGTGTCAATTCAGCCCTTTAGTATTGCTAACGCTGTTATAAATGTACTATGTCACTATTAATTTCCTTACTTTATTTCTCTACCTCTGCCAACTCATCTTTCACCTCATATTTTATAGAGTTTGTGTTTCTTTCGGTTAATTGAAAGTAAAACAAGGCAATGTTTTTCAAAATTGTTTGTTTCCCCTATGAAAGCTTTTAAATATATATGTGTGTGTGTGTGTGCTCTTATTCTATCTCTCTATTCCTGTTTTCTCTTTATTTTAAGTTTCAGAATATTTGCATAGGTCCTATGTTGTTTTTTTTTTCAATTTGCTGTTTGTTCTTAAGTAAAGAAAGGTCCATCCCATCAAGCTATTTGTTCCAAGCCAGTGGGGGTGGTGTCTCCTCCAGTACCCTCACAGTTTGCTTAAATGCTCTTAGATTTTTCGTCTCATTGAAAGCTAGATGTTTTAAATTTAGCATCATAACTCGGGGTACCTGCAGCCTGAGGGCTCTTTGTAGTTATTCAAGAAATTCTACCAGAGGTCAGCTTTCTGTGCATTTTTTTTTTCTTCAACCTGCCATTTCTTCATCTCAGGACCACAGTGTGGCTGTGTCCAGCATGCCCTGGTACTAGGGCCCCAGGCATCTGTAGAGACATCTGCATCATGAGATGCCAGGCCGGGGAGCACTGGCGCTGCTGACTCTCCGCCTGGTGTGAGCATGCCTGCCCCTGCTCCGGGCCTGCCTGATGCTTGTCTGCTGCACTAAAATGCTTCCAGTAAGGGGGCGACTTCTTCCACAGCGCACCATTGCCACCACTCTTGACCCTCAAAATTTGGGTTTGTGAGGACTCTTTTGGCAGACTATCCTCTGCCTGTCTCCTGACCCGGGGTCGTGTTTTCTTCAGAAGAAGGTTTATAACTGGACCATCCTGTTTTTCTCCAATCTGGTCCTATCTACAGCAAACCAAGCAGAAATTAGTCGAACCGCAGTGGCTTAGTTGATTTGTCACTAGTGCGTGATTCTCACTAGTTTTACACGGTATCCCTGTGGCCACTTCTATCTGATTCGGCTTGTTCCCATCCTCACATCACTGTCGTTCCCACAAACTTCCCTCTAAATGCTTGGCATCTGCCACTCTGCCTTTCACAGCGGTTGTCACACGGTAGGCCCCTGAACAATTTTAATAAGCAACTTCCTGGACATGTTCTCCAGTCCTTCCGCGTTGTTTCCATTCATAGGTGCAACGTCACCTTCCCAAACTCTTCGACAACATGGCCAAGATGCAGTTCCAGCTAGATACTGGGGAGAAGCCAACCAAGACAAGTCTCGGCATGTACAGCAAAGAGGAAGAGTACGTGGCCTTCAGTGAACCCTGTGACTGCAGCGGGCAGGTAACGTTTCCCCTCCTTACGCCGTTCTCAAGTGGCTGCATTCAAACGTGATCAGCATCAACTTTGTGGAGCGCTTTTCTGGCCTTGGTCCGGAGCTGCTGTCCCTGCCCTGGGACAGCAGCTTCCTTTGACTCGAACTGACACTGGAGCAGCCTCTGGTGCCCTGCTTTCCTCTCCCTGGGAAGGACACATGTCAACATTCATATCTTTTCCTTAACCAAAGATCTGTGCAGAGAGGAATAAAATGCACATAAACAACTACCCAAGTCAATGAGAAAAGGATTTTAAAATGACTAGTGGCACCAGGGGATGTTAACATGGCAACCCTTGGAGCACCCCGCAGGGGAATCTGGAACACTGACTCCTTCTCTGGGAGAAAATGTCCTTTGAAATCACCTGCTTCCCTGAGCTGTCCCCTCCCTACATAAATAATCCTCAGAGTCACTTCCTCCCACTGTCCTTCCCCCTGGAGAGCCAATTACTGCCCTGCTCCAGGAACTACTACCTCCAAATATCCAAGTCCAATTCAAGGAACATGAATCATGGGACCATTTACTCCCTAAACCTGCTTCTCGTCCTTCAACACCACCACTAAGGTATCATAAGCCCTTCCTTGTTCATTGTCCTAAATGATACAGTAAAGCATTGATTCTGTCTAGTGCAAAATAACACCTGGAAAAGAGATCTTTTGCAGAGTTCCACCTTTATCCACATAAAGGTCTCTTGGAAAGCAATTCTAGTACCAGAAAATAATCAGAGGTTCTCAGTCATATTATGAGGGTAGCCCTGGGGTTTAATTCAGAATGTGTTTTTTTTGTGTTCCCAGAAAGCATTAGGTTGGGAAATTCAATCCTGGCTTGCATCTCCATGTTCTTTGTGGGCAAGGCCATGCAAATCCCCTGACTTATTCACTCTTAGCTTGACCCAGGTTTAGACTTCATCGTGTGAAGGGTGGCATCCCCCACCCGCTCTTCCCTGAGTGTTCCACATGGGCACCTCAGCCGGTGGTTAATCACACCTTGTCCTCACTCATCACACCCTGGATTGCACAGACGATGTGTCTCCCTGTGCCTCCTGGCAGTCTTGTGGGGCTGTGTACCATGGTGGGGCTCCATTTTCTTCACTCCCTTGGGCAGAGGGAGAGAAAATATGTAGTGCTAATCAAAGCTTCTCAGGTGCCTATGTCTAACCCAGAGTTGCTCTTCCAGGTGGAAACATGGCTGAACCACGTGCTTGCTCACATGAAGGCTACCGTGAGGCACGAGATGACCGAAGGTGTGGCTGCCTACGAAGAAAAGCCAAGAGAGCAGTGGCTCTTTGATTACCCAGCTCAGGTATTCTCCAGCGGTACCTCTGTGGGCCACACCCTCCTGGGCTCCCTCCCTCAGCCTTCAGAGGCTGCTGGACCCCAGACCTGCTGTGTGCATCCCAGTCAGGAGGGGCTTGAATCCTAGATGGCTGTGCAGGGTCAGCAGGAGGGGTCAGGGGTGGAAAGTCCTGACCTAGTTCAACCACGACCTTGGAAAAGCAGGAGTGATCTATTTTATCTCTCACTGGCTAGAGTGGGGAGAAAATTCTCCCTATTCTCAACTCTTTGAACCGGCCTACTTTGTGTGTGCCAAGCTCTGGGTCCTGTGCAGGAGACACCAGCAGGGAACAAGGCAATGTAACCCAACCTGCTGGAGTTTACAGGCTCACATGGAACTCAACCACTCACAAATGTGACTGGTGAGATAAAAGGGGAAGCACAGTGTGCTCCGGAAGCACATAGCTAGTGAGCAGGGTCCGGGGACCACCCTGCTGTGCATCTGATATGCAAGCTGAGGTTTGAAGTAGCAGTTAGCAGGGAAAGAGCAACCAAGCACAGGGAGGGGCCGGGCAAAGGCTGGGAAGCAAGGGGAGCATGATGTGTACAAGGGACTGAGTTTGGCTGAAGCCAGAGTAAAGGGGTGAGGAGCAAGAGATAGCGGATGGATTCTAGAAGCCAGTTCTTACAGACCATGTTAAGGAGTCTAACTTGATTCTAAGATATATCTGAAGTCTTTATAGGTTTCTCAAGAGGGTAATAAGAGAAAGGGAAGACTTAAGGAGAGTTTTTTAAGATGTAAAATCTGGCTCCAATATACCACTTCTTTCCCCAGTTAACGACACGATAGTGATGTTAGTTTAGTTGGGGGTTGCAGACATTTGGTAGCAATCAAAGCCATAGGCGTAGATGTGATTGCTCTTGGAAAGGGTGTAGAATGGGATGAGAGTGCAGAACAAATCCTTGAGTGGCCTTCAGAGCCTGAGAAGGCAAAAAGGAGCAGAATGAGAAATGGTCTTTTTAGGCAGAAGGAAAACTGGGAAATGGTAATTACAAAAACCAAAATAGAAGCTATTGATAGCGGATGAGAAATGCCAAATGCTTTCACACAATCAAGCCAAATAAAGAGGGTGAAGAATGCCCATGGATGAACTTGGTGAGGTCATTTCAGGGGAGTGGTAGGGAAGAGGCCACATTGCCAAGGGGTTGAAGAGGGAGAAGAAGATGGGAAGTATGGACAGTGGACGTGGACGGTTGGGAGGAACTTGGAAGAAAAGGAGAGAAAGGTGTCAGCACTGTGGAGAAGAGGTATTTATTGACAGTAGAGTTGGTGCATCCCATCCAGCCATCCCAACAAGGCCACCAGTGTAAGAGGAGCTTCTGTAACAAAATCTAATAGGACATAAACTCAAAGGCAGAAATGAATAAACTAAGGAATGGTACTATTTACTACAATGAGATTCTCTATTTCAACAAAAGGAATAATTTCCATCAGAATTACTCATATACCTGTATCGGAATTTCAAGACAAGACAAGGTGTTGCTTCCTGCTATTACAGTAGATGTCACCTACAGCAGTGTCTTCTAAACCAAATGATAGTACAGATGAGCAATGTTTCTAAATGCTACACCATGAATAATGAAAATTATTCATGTTCTATATAAAGTTTCCCAGCAAACAGAAGTATGTATTTGAATTGCTTTTTCCATGTATTTACTTTTAATCTCTGAAAAACACTGACCACACTGATTTTTGTTGTCATTCACCTTGGCTTCCAAAAGGAGGTATTTTAGGGTTACAGATTTTGAAAAATGAAAAAAAAATGTCGTGAAAGTCTTGTGGACAAGCAAATGCGTGCCCCAGAGGGTCAGCAAGGCCTCACTAAATTAGAATATTGGTCCACAAGAAGAAGAACAAAACAAAGACTGGGTGTCACTGAGATGCTCAGTCAACATATCGTTATCCTCCTAAGCACAGGAGAAAGATGCTGCCTCTGCAAAGTAAAAGACTTTATTATCAGTATAGCAATTTTCAGAAGTCACTGACATTGACCACAGTTACTCTTTGGTTGTTCTCAAACAAATGATACATTTTTCAAGAGCAGAAAGTGTTTTTCCCACTTATGCTGTAACTACTTCACATCTTCAAGGGCTGGAGCATATGGTTCACTTAGTTGATGCCGATGGCAGAGGGAGCGAAGGGGCTTATGTCACCCACACAATTACATCCGGAGCCCTTACTGTATGGTGAGTGGGCTGGTTGGAAACAGCCATGGTAATAGCTTTGCTAAGTGACTCTTGATACCATAGGTGGCCCTGATCTGCACTCAGATCTGGTGGACGACAGAAGTGGGCATTGCATTTGCCAGGCTGGAGGAAGGCTATGAGAATGCCCTGAAGGACTATTACAAGAAGCAAGTTGCCCAGCTCAAAACCCTCATCACCATGCTGATTGGCCAGCTCTCCAAGGGGGACCGGCAGAAGATCATGACCATATGCACCATCGATGTGCATGCCCGGGATGTGGTGGCCAAGATGATTACTCAGAAGGTGAGTACCAAACATCCAGAGGTGTCCCTCTCTGTGTACAGCTATGTCATAGGAGTCGCTCACACATGGCCAAAACATGGGGGCCCCAGCGTCTTTCCAGCACTGGGAGGATCATGGTGGCTGCTCCTACCTTTTAAAAACTCAACAAAACAATGTAATCAGAGCAGCTTGTGCTTTCTGTGTGGTGGTGGGCACAGCACACTGCTCTCTTGAGCAGCAGAAAACACCCAAGCCTTCCAGGCTCCTATGCGTCCTATGGCCAAGAGGCCACCTGCTCCCTGTTGAACACAATGGTTCACCCACCTACTTTTCCAACCTCTCTATAGGTAGACAATGCCCAGGCTTTCCTCTGGCTGTCCCAGTTGCGCCATCGTTGGGATGACGAGGTCAAACACTGCTTTGCCAACATCTGCGATGCACAGTTTCTATATTCCTATGAGTACCTGGGAAATACACCTCGCCTGGTGATCACACCTTTGACTGACAGGTAAGCATCCGTGTCGGCTACTGACAACTCTAGTGCTGTCTGATTCAGACTATCCAGTGACTGTCCAGGGTCAAGGTCACCGTCACTTGCCATTTGTCCACAGAGCTGCAAGGGAACGACCTGATTCAACCAGCATATTTAAAATGAAACTGAGAGGATGCAGGGCAGAGCCTTTCTTTGGAACAAACCCCAGAGAAGCAGTGACTTTTTGAGGAAGCACTTGGCAGTCACACACACCTAACACCAGCTCTAGTGCACAACAGCTGTTTGACCATGAAAAAAAAAATTGACCTAATTTTTGGTTTCCTCATCTGTGAAATGATGATTTTTGTAAGGATAAAAGACAGTAAAGGTTATAAAGAGTTTAGTATATAGTAAGTGTTTAGTAATGGTTCCCTATTATTATTTTCTTATTATCAGTAGATCAATCAACTGGCACATTTATTCAGTACCTCTCACTCTGGGAATACAAAGATAAAAGCAAGGCAGTCCCAATCATGAAGAAGCTCACAATTTTTTAGGAAGACATATTCTCTGTCATTCATATTAATTCACACACGAATGAATTCACACCAGACACTGAACTGGTCACTGGGAATACCAAGGTGATGAAAACATTTCCTGCCCTTAAATTCCAATTCTAGTGAGGAAAATGAGACATATGTAGATAAAAATTTAAACAGCACAAGGGGAAAAAGTACAAAGCCGTAGGATAAAATAAAGTTCAAAACCATTGGCTACAAATTTCTAAGCAAGTGACTCAGCAGTAAGCCCTCTGAACGTGAGGGTTCACAGTGAGACGAAGAGAACTGGAGAAGCTTCAGGAAAGAGACAGTATCTGATCTGGTCCTTGGATCTGGTCCTATTGGATTCCAGTAGGATTTCAGTAGGTTGTAAGATTATTGTCAGGGTGTCCATGAAATCATACAGAAATATGTTCATGTGTTGCTGTTTCCATTAAGAGGATATATAGCCTTCATCAATTAATTGTTACAGTGATCTAGATCCCCAGAAGTTAAAGAGCTACTGATAAACATTTCTGGAAAGTGGTGTATTATGGACAAAGTCATGTAAATGGGAAAACTCAGATGTGTTCCTGAGAGAGGGAGTGTAGACTCTTTTGACTTTGGGGGAGGTCGTCAGCCACAAAGGTGTCAGACTACAGAGTGTGAAGAATATATTCTTTATCCATAAGTCGTGATAAACTATTGAAAAATTTTCATCAGAGGAGTAAAATGATGAAATCTGTACTTTATGGAGATTTATCTGACGGCAGAACACAGGCAAAGGAGAGAGAAGGCAGGGAAACAAGGTCATGGTCTTTGTGAGAAATGATATTTTAATTCTGCTGAGATTTCTGTGAATTCTGCTAAGAGTTCATGCCCTTTCCTTATAAACCCATTGACCATTAAATCTCCTTTTCTCCAGAAAGAGTTGTATATCTGAATGACTGGCTCTTTGAAAGAAATGACTTGTAGGTAATGAAGAGATTGTCATAAATTGTGAAGGTTAAAATGGCCAGATAGAATCTTTTCCATCTTTTACTTAATTTCTCTCTGCCTATTTTCAGTGATGTCACCTGTATTTTAGTCAGATCCTCAGATATATTTCCAAACATCTGATAAATATTTCCAAATTAGTTAAATTGCAATCATTGTGCTCTTGGAATGAATAGGGCGTAGGAAGTCCAGAGTACTTGAAAATCCCAACATCATCCCTGGGTCAAGACCTCCTGGCTAAACAGTCATGGTCGAGATGGTTCATCTCCCTTGTGTTTTCTGTTTCTTTAACTCATTTTCCTCCCCAGTCTGGAAAGTTTTTCCACCCAGAGTCCCACTGCTCCCCTCTTACTTTCGGATCTCTCTTTCTTGTGGGACCCTGTAGAAGTCACATCACCATCTCTGGGAGCTTCCCGCTACCCTTAGACTAAAACCTGAACTCCTCAGAGGACCTGGTAATTCCTGTCCACTGCCCTGATGCCTCACTGCCTACATTTCCACCACACAGTCTTCTTGCTAATTCTTGATCACTTGAAGTTTGTTTCATCTTGGAGCCTTCACATACATGGTTCCTTCTGCCTGGAACACCCTTCCCCACTGGCACCTTCTGATCCTCTGTTCTCCTCGCAGTTCCATGAGGCCTTCCCTGACCACTCTTTCTAAAAGGCAGCCTCTCGTCACTTACATACGCCCACAAGATAACCCTGAGAGATCCCCCATTTATCTTCTTCCTAACATCTCCCCCATTCTGAAATGACCTTGCTTGCTTGCTGTCTGCATTGCCCTTTGGAGTGTAAGCTCCTTGCAGTCAGAAACCTTTGTCTGTCTTATTTGCTGTGATGTCACCAGCACCTACCTAGTAGGTGTCGAATTACTATTTGTGGAATGAATGAATGATGTTTGAATGTCAAATGCCCAGATCATCAGCATAGACAGAATCAAGAAGGGGAAGTTGACTTAGAGGAAGGATCTACCCAGGACTCCGGCTACATCTTGGCTCCCAAGGAGGAAGGAACAGCTACTCTGTCTTTTGCGCTCAACTGGAAACCCACCCTCCTCCCCACCTCAGCTTAAGACAAATGCAAACAACACCTGTTTAGAGGAAGAGGTAGCTTTCTCTGCAGCTGGAATGACAAAGGCAGCAGCAACTCTTGGTGGGGTTGGAGTCTTAAGGTTTTATTTGGCCTTTAAGTGGGCTCCACGAGTGGGAGCGGCTCATCCAGTGTGCATTAAAGGAAAAGTTTTCTCACCTTTTCATTCAGACTGGACCCTGTCCAGTGTCTTTGTCTTTATGAAGATTCTCAGCAAGACATGCATCGTTAGCACGGGGGAGTGTGGTAGATTATTCCTGACTGCAGTGAGTTTTTCTGCCTGCCTTGGAATGTGAGCAAATAGTTTGGGATTTTATAGCCCTTGGAACAGAATAGTGAAGCCATTATATATTTGAACAATTTGATTAATGTCCGCCTCCCACTCTAGACTATATGTTCCATGATAACATTGACTTTCGTCTGCTCTCTGCTCTACTCCCAGGACCTGGCACCGTGTCCGCACATAATAGGCATTCAATAAATGCTCCTTTGAGTGAACACAGTGAAATGATTTCTGAGCCTCTAGATATGTACCTAGCTTCCCTATTCCATCTGAATATTTCCTTCCTTCCACCGACATACCAGACGTTGTCATTCCAAATGATAGAAAGTACAACACTTTTCTTTTCCCTGGGCCTTAGCACCTGCCTGGGAGTTAAAGAAGATAATTACCTCTTTTAGACTGAGAGTTCTCTAGTACACAAATGCTGAATGCCTTAGAGAGGGAAAGGGTAAAGTTTTGACAATGAATTATTTCTAGAACAGAAATTTATCGCCTCTTCTGTGAAATGATGTGAATAACTTGAAAGGAAGATTTGCTGCAAATAATGGTGAACACTATATAGACCTTAACCTCGTTTGCACATGAGGTGCTTTTCTGACAAAGTAGTATGTAGTGGCAAATTCCATTCTCTCATTGACTTCCATTATTATCTCAAGAAATGTTTTGCCCAGAAAAAAAAATTGTCCTCAACACAGAAAATCACATTTTAAAAAGCATTCAGCCTTTCCTGGTGTGTAGCCTAAGTACATTTAATTCTCTCCTGCCAGAAGAATTAATCAAATGGACAATTGATCCGTACACCCTCTGCACATTCATTAAAAGCACACCCGTATTACAGTACATCCGACCACTATGCCTATTTCTCTGGAATTTCCCACTGCCCGGATGGGACTTGAATATGTAAGTAGGTGCAATGGCTCAGCCCTTGTCACAGGACTTTGACACAACACTAAGTTGAAGAAGGAAATAGAAATGCTTTTTCAGGCTGAACAAAAGCAATTTTCATAAGTTGTTTCTTGACCTTTGGATGATCTCTACTTTGCTTCCCTTCCCTCTCCTTCACACACAGTTACCCCTTTCTGCCCTGGGCTGTGTGAAGCACTGTTTTAATCGACTGCTTATCAATTTTGAGTACCCCTTATTTTCTCAAGAACTCCCACAAGTAGGTGAAATATAATTGATGCAAGAGTCTTTGAAAGTGATTTGCTGGACAAGGACACAAATAGCAAATGTTGTACAATTTTCTTTTTAAGTTTTTCTCTGATGTTTTTATTGGAGAAAATCTGGAAAACTTAATAATATGTAAAAAAGAAAATAAAAGTCACCCAGAGATAGCCACTCTTAATATTTAGTCTGTTTTCTTCTACATGTAGATTTTGAAAAATGAAATTGAGATCACATGCTGTATATAAAATATCATAGATTGCTTGTTTTATTTAACATTGTATTGTGCATGTTCTTTTTTGTTTTTTTAACATGCAAATTGATATAAATATTCTCTAAATATTCTTCTAAAACACTTTAATAGTTGAATTGTAGTCTATTTACAAGTATCCTAGAATTTATGTAACATAACCATATTATTGGTATTTAAGCTATATCTAAGCTTTTACTATTAAAATTGAAACTGTATAAACTCACTTGCATGTAAATTTTGACCAAATGTCTTTTTATTTCCTTAGGATAGATTCCAAGAAGCAGAATAATTAGATGATACATACTTTAAATTGTTCTTGAAAAACAATGTTGTTCCCACCCTCATGAGTAGTTTATGAACGTGTTCATCACACAACACTCTGATCAGCATTAAGTAGTACTGTTACAGTTTTTACTAATTTTATCAAAATTGTATCTCGCCTGGATTTGGATGTCCTTAATTATTCACAGGTTGAGCATTTTTATGCGTTTATCGGCTACTACATTTTCTTTTCCTGTGAATTATTTATTGCTGTCATTGCCCATTTTCTTCTGGGGTGTTCTTTCATTACTTTTATGCTTAGAAAGTCTCTGCTCATTTCAAGATCAGTTCAATATTCACCTATATTTGTTTCTCTTAAATTTGACTTTGACGGGTCTATCCTATGATTTTTAATTGTTAGCATTGTCTAGAATTTTGGTCAATCTTCTATTAATCAATTATTTCTTAGTTCAAGTTAAGCTGAGTCCTGGGCGTGCCACTGGAGGCTCCTGCAGGTGGACATTGTCACATTCGTGTTCATTCCTTGGTCATGGTCACTGAACCGTGTGGTAGGCAGAATTCTAGGAATGACCCTCCCACCCCCCGCCATGACTGTCACCCTTGTGTCATCCCCCCCCTTTCAAGTGTGGATGAAAACTGCGACTGTGATGATACCATTCCCGTGGCCGTGTGTGTTGTGTGGAAGAGGGAAATTATTCAGGTGGACTTAATGGGATCATGTGAGCTTTCAAAAGCAGAGCTTTCTCCTGGCTGAGGGCAGACGGGGATGTCAGAGAGATCTGAAGCACGAGAAGAATGTGACCTGCCATTGCTGGTTTTGAAGCTAGAGGAGGCTGTGTCCAAGGAAGGTAGAAGGGCCTTTAGGGGCCGAGAGATCCCCTGGCCAACAGCCACCAACAGGGACCTCAGCAGTGAATTCTGCCGAGAACCTGGATGGGTTTGAAAGGAGATTCCTCCCTAGAGTCTCCGCATGAGAGTCTGGTCTCGCTGATCATCCTTGATTTTAGCCTCATGAGACCCTAAGCAGAAAACCCATCTTGATTTCTGACCTGCAGAATGGTGAGATATTAAATGGGTGTTATTTTAGACCACCAAGTGTGTGGTGGTTTGTTACTCAGCAATAGAAAATTAGTATAAACCAACTATGCTTTCACCAACTCTAAGATTATCCAGACCACATTTCTGTGCTAGCCACAGGCTAGGCATAGCTGAAACCAAGATACAGCATCTTTGACATTTTCTTTATCCTCCAGTTGAATAACTATCAAAAAAAGAAAAGCTGGATTTCATATATTTATTACCTCGAAAATAATACCTTGAACATGGACCGGCTTTCTACTTTTCAAGGCACTTTCAAATCTCTTGTCTCATATTATCCTTATGAGATCTTGGTGGGGAAGATAAGAATAAAACCTCTAGAAGTCATTTGCCCAGAGAAAACTACTTTTAGCTCAGTGTTAGGAAGGCCTTTCAAACAATTAGAAATGGCCCACTGTGTAAGGGGCCACCTTCTAGAATAATAAACTGGGCTTTGCTAGAAGAAAAGGTTTCATGATCGTATTTGAAGGAGTTAGTGGGGGAGAGCCGGCATGGTGAAGAAGTCAAACCGCCTCACCTTTGAGGTCTCTTCTAACACTAAAGGTTCTGCGTTCCCACTGGAACCAAACTAAACTGATCACGTCTGTGTTGGGGTTCATTGGTTATTCCAGATCTCTTCTCAAAGGATTCCTTGCCATTTTCACAATTGCCATTGTTTTTGAAGCAGCAAATTTATCTAACTTCCTTTGTACAAAGAAAATAGGATGTGATAGATCTCAATGATGCCTTTTTTTTAAGGCACAAAGAAATTTTAATAACACAGACACTTCATAGTGGAGGCGAGGTTTGAATTCATTCTGTCGAAGTCCAGAGTCCTTGCCGTAAACTGCTATAGCACGACCTACTGGCCCACGCTAGCGAGTAGGAGCAGATTGAAGGAGCTGGCTTGGGTATTCAAAGAGGTGAGTACTCTAACAAGACCACAGATGGAATCACAGAGCAGGGCTGTATCCTGAAGGACTAGGACTAGCCCAAGCATCATGGCAACCTCTCCAGGAGCAAAGGGAAATGCTGATTCTTTCTTTTTTGTGTTTTTTCTCATGGCCTGAGCTCATTAGATAGCCTGCTTCCCCTCCCTGAACCTCAGTCTACCCATCTGTAAAATAGAGGGATTGGATGAGTTGATTTTGGAAATCCCTTCCAGCTCTCAAGTTCCATTATAATGGGGAAAAAAATAATAATATTTTGATGTTTTCCCCCCATTGCTTTCTGGAGATAATAGAAGCTTGGTAGATGCTCGAAAAGAGACTAACACCCGGTTCCAGAGATTTCTTTCAAGGAATTCTTGAGTTTTTCTGTGAGAATTCTATTTTTGTGAAACTTTGCACTTCTGGATTCCCAAATTCCTGAGAGCCCCATAGCTCCAGAGAGCAGACGCTGGTGACAGGCCTCTGGCCGGCAGAGGGAACAGCCATGGGACAGGAAAGAGGTGGGAGGGAAGGTGGAGAGGTGAGTTGTCTGGCGGTGAAGACTCTGCTAGTTCAGGTCGCTGCCTTTCCTCCTGG
This sequence comes from Avahi laniger, assembly GCA_963575035.1. Taxonomy (NCBI): domain Eukaryota; kingdom Metazoa; phylum Chordata; class Mammalia; order Primates; family Indriidae; genus Avahi; species Avahi laniger. Next base: position 14,855 of record CAUYSK010079942.1, on the reverse strand, counting down.
GAGGCACAGGCTGCCACAGGCCCCGAGCAGTTCTAGAGGAAGCCTGAGGCTGGCAAAGGTAGAAGGCACCAGACCAATCTGGAGCCAAAATCTCAGAAGCCAGGAGGGCAGGTGCAGTTAAGGCTGCACATAGGACTCTGTGAAGATCTATCTGTGAACGTTTGGGAGAGGAAGGAAGTGTCACCCAATGGTAACAGTAGCCAAGAAGGACAAGAGGAGACCCAACTTTTTACTTTAACCCTGACTCACCTCGCCTTGCGTCATGGCCCATGTGAAGGTCAACGTTCTAATGTCAATATGGAAAGTGAGGCAGCTGCACGAGCCCAGGTGGCCAGGGGTTAAACACAGCCTAAGTTCCCATGATCAGCTGAGTCAACTTATTCCATTATACAAGCAAGCTGGCAATGGGGTAATAATTCCACACACCTCTCCTCTCTGCCTGGGAGACTGCCTGGCTGAGTTTTACTTTGAAAGGCTGAAATAGATAATAGAATTTTGCACTAATAAGGGGGAAAAAAGGGACTTACTTCAAGTCTTCTCAAAATCATTTTGATTCTAGACTTAGTGAAGTCAGTAGAAACCCTGTCACCATCTGGCATGAAAGACATTAACTCAGAGTACCTGGTCATCTCAAGACATCAGACTCAGAAACAGAATTAATTTTGGAAGGCCCCTGAGACAATTCAGACTGTATGCCAAGAGTCTATGTATTGATTTGCTAGATATTAAAAAGTTAGACCAATGACACAATTTTAACAGCTTTATTGCGATATTGAGGTATAATTTACATGCCTTAGGGTTCACCTGTTACAAGTGTACAATTCAATGATTTTTAGTAAATATAGAGTTGTGAAACTATCACAATAATACAGTTTTAGAGCATTTCCTTGGCTCTATTTGCAGTAAATTCCTGCTCTCACCCCAAAACCCAGACAGATCTGCTGGCTGTCTTTATTTGTCTTTTCTGGACATTTCATATAAATGCAAGGACAATACGTAATTGTTTGTATCTGGCTTCTTTCACTTAGCATAACATTTTTAAGGTTCATCTATTTTGTGGCATGCTCAATACTTCATTCCTTTATACTGTTGAAGAGTATTCCACTGCATGGATAGACCACATTTTGTTCATCTATTCACTGTTGATGGACATTGGCTTATTTCTAGTTCTTTGCTATTATGAATATTGCTACTATGAATAAGGGCTATGAGCAGGTGAGTATTGTACTATGCACAAGTCTTTGTGTGAATATATGTTCTTATTTAGCTCAGACATATTCCAAAGAGGGGAGTTGCAGACTCACATGGTATCTTTTACTTTTAAAGAAACTCCCAAACTGACTTCCAAAGTGGCTGTACCATTTGACCTTCCCACCAGCAATATATGAGGTTTCCAATTTCTCCACACCCTCACCAACACTTGTAACTGTCTTTTTGATTCTAGCCATCGTAGTGGGTGTGTAGTTGTACCGCATGGTGAATTTAATTTGCATTTCCCTAATGACCAATGATCTTGAGCATCTTCTTATGTGCTCATTACCCAAAGGAACATCTTAAACCAACACCAAATGGAAATACAAGGTCTTTTTAAAAGTGCTAGAAATAAGCTTAAAACTGAGTTTATCTTATTGTCATTAGTAAATATAGTCACAGAAGGAGTAAATAGATTGAGTGATCCATTCATTTACAGAGTCATTCAAGTGTTTCATAAATATGTGTTGAGGGAGTGTATGTGCTAGAGCTACGCTGTTCTGGAGATGTAAGAAAAAGCAAATAAAACATAGCCTCTTCTTCATGTACCTTATGCAGACATTTCTAGAAGGTGTATATGATAGATACCATGGGAAGTTAAAGTGGAGTAGGAGCTCAGCTGCGAGAGCAGCTACTCACTCACTCCAGTGTTGGGGGACCTGGGAACACTTGGGGTACGTAATGTCCAATGTGAGTTCCGAGCGCGTAGTGAGCATTAGCCAGGTGAAGCTTGAAGAGGACCATCATCCAGGTAGACGCAAAGGGTTGGGGCTGGGAGGGGGAGAAGAGGGGAGAAGCACGGTGCGGGTGTGTGTCACAAGTGGACATGGCTCTGTATCGCTGGACCTCAGAGTGTTGGGGTTTCGGGGAGGGGAGAGTGAGAAAAGAAGCCAGAGAGGTCAGCAGGGCAAGACCAAGAAGAGCCCAGCAGAGAGCCACTGGCACCCTTTAGAGAGGGAGTGTCCTGGTCAGATTGCTCTCTATGAAGTCCTTCCCGCAGCACTGGGGCAGCAGATGAGAGTGGGGGTCTCTGGGCTTTCCTTTGCAGAAGCCGTGTCAGGCCTCGCATGGCCTTGGACTTCGGCCCTGTCTCCCTGGGCCCCAGCAGGGCCACCTGGGGCCCTGAGGGTGACCTGCGCTCTCCTGTGTTTGGCAGGTGCTACATCACCCTCACCCAATCTCTGCACCTGACCATGAGTGGGGCTCCGGCAGGACCTGCAGGCACAGGCAAGACTGAAACCACCAAGGACCTGGGCCGCGCACTGGGTGTCATGGTCTACGTGTTCAACTGCTCAGAGCAGATGGACTACAAGGTACAGGTCGACTCCGCTTTGGGAGGGACTAGAAATCAGGCAGCCGCCCAAACTAGGGATGGGTTCATCTTTGCTACCACTCCCCCAGGTCTCGAAGCCCAGATGAGGAGGTCTCTGTGTGCTCCTTCATTGTAGATCTGAGGACCTCTGAGCCCTGGAGCTCGTTGGCCTCCCTGTGAACCTTTGATGTGACAAGGAGGCCCAGCCCCGTGGATTACGATTCCCCTAATAAGCTCTGTGGCTACAGATGGCACACTTCACCTCCTGGGTCTCTCTTTCATCATCTGTAAAATGAAGAAACTGAATATATATCCAAAGTCCTAAGTTCACTATTTGACATAGAAGCACAGAGAGCCTTGTGAATAGCTGATACAGAGATACTGTCTTCACATAATAGCTAGATGTGTTTGTGCTCTTCTGTACATGTGAACATTGCCCAGATTGTCTACAGGAGCAGAATGTTCTACAAGTGCAGGTGTGATCTGAAAACAGACTAGATCAGCCCCCACCCAGGGCAAGAGATGCCCACAGAGGACAAGTGCAAAGCTAATGTTATTCATTCAGGCGCCCATCATTTTTTAAGAAGTAATGTATTCCAGGTTCTGTGTCACAGAGAAAAAAACAGAGAAACAAAATGCCCATGAGGTCACTTTTTAGCTAGAAACATTCTGCTTATAGCTAAACCTGATTCATATTCTTTTAAAAAACCACGTAACAACAGATTGCCTCACTGTGTCATTATTTTTATTTTTTTATATGTTTACGTAAACTGCCTTAAAGTCCCTTTTGTTAACAGGATGACATGTAAATAAATTTAGAGTGGAAAAAATAAAATAATGGCATTAAATATGTTAAATATTTAGATATATAGTCATGTGATTATATTGATTGTAAATAAATTTAATGTAGAAATAAGTTTAGAAATTGGAAGATCACACTTGCAGTTACCATGTGGAGGACTCTTTAAATGAGACTTATGCTCTATAAGTTTGACTTCTGCAGTGTATAATCCTGCTGTGCAAAGAGTCGCAGCATTCTGTGCTGCCAGGTTTCTCACATCAGGCAAACAAAATGAGGGTCCAGACCCCAGACACCTGTCTTCCCCATGGTCTTCATCCCCTACATTTTAGCACGGTTGCATTTATTGATGAACACATCAAGACAATGTTTCTCTTTAAGTCAGGCTGGAGGAAGAAAGATTTTTTTTCCCTTTAAAGAAATAAACTAAGTCTTCAGGATTACTTTAAGTTTCTAGATTCGTCTATAGTTCAGCAATGGCAGCATTGCTGAAATAAGTATAGTCTCCCAAGGGAAGCATTCTGAAAGACACACTCCTTTGGATGTAGACATGGTGTATTGATTGAAGAAATGCAGCCAGATTTCTTCCAAGCCATGCCTAGCATAGCAAACAGGAAAAGATGAGCTGACCCCACAGCTAGAAGTCACTAAGGTCATTTTACTCCATCCTTTCAAGACTAGTCACTGAACCTAACCCCACCAATTCCTCCAAGAGCACAGAGTGAGAGGGGGAGTCTATCCTTTGCTTGTTTGAACTGTGAGCAAAGCTTTGGTCACGTGGCCTAGGCTAGGCCCAGATTACAGCAACGTCGGCAAGTACAGTCATAACGAAACACACCAGAATGACGGTGATCCCTTCCCAGACACCACATCCCGTGTAACCAAACAGCCTCACTAAGCTCTTTGCAGACCTCCTCTCCCCTCTGTTGTCCAGCTGTTCATAATTATTTTTTATCATAAAACAAGCAACCATGTTAATTTATCAAGTATTGCCATGTGTTGGGCATCATGGGAGGACACCAAAAATAGATAATATATAAATATGGATGAATACATAGATGATAGATGATAAATGATACAGGGATGATTGACAGGGAAATCAATAATAGATAGATGATAAATAGATGGTAGATGGATTACAGATAGATAAATGGTAGATGGATGATAAATAGACAGGCACAGATGGATATTTGGAGGGACAAAAGATATATGAAATAATTAAGTGAGCTACGATTAGCACCTGCATAGCATAATCCTGAGTTCTCATGTGTGCTCTACAAACTCCAGGCCCTGGAATACTCCAGAGTAGGGGGAGCCACTGAGTGTGCTGGTCCGGGGAGACATTGTGGAGGACATGAAACCCAATCAAAGCTGTTTCAATTTGGGGGTTAGTGCCAAACAGGGCATGCAGCATTTCAATACAGTCTAACCTATTAGCATGTCAGCTCTAAAACCATGAGCAAGTTCTATCTGCAGCCGATGTCCACCCCCCACCTTTCCTTCTGACTTTGCCCCTGAGCCCTCCTAATAGGGCCGGCTGGGACGAGGAGAGGGAGCGAGCAAGGCTCAGGAAGGGCTGTCGTGTGTGTGTTCCAGGGCCATCTTGATGCGTCTTTCATGACACTTACAGCAATGCATTCCGTTCATGTCTCTCCAGAGCAAAAGCTAGAAATGGACAGGGAATGAGGACCGAGCTGTCTTAGGGAGGACTGAGGAACAGGAGGAGCAGGGCGCTCGGGTTGAGAAACGAGAGAAAACACTGAAGGCCACTGGGTGCATCTTACCTTGACGGGGCTGCAGATAGACCCTGCAGGCTTCTGAACAGGAGCGGCAGCACAGAGATGGGACAGCGGATGCCCCGGGTCAGGAAGAGACTGGGAGGAGGAAAAGCCTTCGGTGAGAACACTGCAGTCATTCAAGCCAGAGGGGGGCAGCAGCTGATGGGGCAGCAGAGAAGGAAAAGAAAGATTAAGAGGCTTTAAAAAAAAAAAAAGACAAATGAAACCTGGGGACATGGTGACGCAAAGGGAGGAGTTGGGAGAATTTGGGCTGGACCCACGCTGTCCCCTCTGTCTCAACCATCCTGTAAGGGGCACCCGCCCATTTAGCTCCGGGAGGAGTGGGGATGCTCGTGGGCTGGGGTGGGTACAAGGTCAGTGTGCGGACGGGGGAAAAGCGAAGGTTATTGCTTTACTATCAGTGCTGGTCAGAAAACCCATAAAACTAGCCAATTTCTCTGGAAATGCTTGCAGTTTTAGTGCTGAAATGTCCTTTATATTATAGAGGCAATACTTCCCCTTTGACCTCAATTTGGAGAGGCCATTGCAGGAGCACCAGATGGTTTTGAACCTGGGAGTGCTCGGAATCATTGCTGGGCCTCTCTGCAGCAGCCACACCGCGGAGGCGGCACTTAGTCTTGAGACGCCCTGCGCTTCGCTTCTGAGACATGGCACTTCCACGGTTCTCCTGACTCTGAGCTCCTGGCTTCTCGATCTCATCGGCTGGTCCTGTGTCACCATGTCCAGTTTGATGTGTGTGCTGATGGCTCCCCTCTCCTCTCTGGGTTCCCCCAAGTTCTAGTCTCGTCTCTCTCTGACAAATGGGCGTCACCATGGGGATGCTCTTCTCTCACGTTGTGGTTGACACTCCACCTTGCTCCCTGCCACAGTCCTCATCCCGTCAGGAATGAGCATCTCATTTTCCCCGAGATCCTGGTAGAATCTTAAGACATCCTCATTGTTTCATGTCCCTCCTTTCTGAGCTCTGATCAGTCACCAACGTCGATTCCCCTCTTACTTCCAGGCCTTTGGCCCTATTCTTCTCACCGTTATCCTAATCCAGAAGCTCCCCATCCCACGGCGAGGCCACGCCACAGCCTGACACTACCAGGAGATGCATGGTGGGGCAAACACATGGGGTGATGCAGAGTCCTGGGGTTCAGCTGCAGACTCACATGGGATAAAGTGTGGGGCAACAAGCATTTGCCTACGAAACTCTACTTTTTTTTATTTTGTATATTGAGTTTCCATTTTATGAAAGGGGTCCACAGCTTTTTTTTTTTTTTTTTTGGTCTACAGTTTTAAAAACTTCGAAAACCATTGTTAGGTATGGATTTTTTAACTCTTTTTAATTGATATATCATAATCGTGCATATTTATGGGGTGCACGTGATATTTTGATACACACATACTATGTGTAATGATCAAATCAGGGTGTTTAGGAGATGCATCATCTCATTTTTCATTTCTTTGTGCTGGGACCATTCCAAATCTTTTATTCCAGCTATTTTGAAATATACAATAAATTATTCTTAACTGTAGTCACATTACCATGCTATCGAGCACAAGAATTTATTCCTTCTAACTGTATATTTGTACCCATTAACCAGTCTCTCTTCCTCCCTCACTCCCCTCCCCTCCCAGCCTCTGGTAACCACCATTCTACTCTCTGCCTCCATGAGGTCAACTTTTCTAACTGCCACATATGAGCGAGAACATGCGATATTTGTCTTTCTGTGCCTGGCTTATTTCACTTAGCATGATGTCCTCCAGTTCCACCCATGTTGCTGCAAATGACAGGATTTCCTTTTTATGACTGAAAAATATTCCATTATGTATATATACCACATTTTCTTTACTCATTAAGCCATTGATGGACACTTAGGTTGATTCCATTATCTTGGCCATTGTGAATAGGTAAGCATGGATTTTTATTTCTGAATTTCCATTTAGTATTTATACACTTGACAGGTTGATATAAATCTATATACATATACACACAAATATGCATATATATGCATATGTGTGCATACAGACAAGTGGCGAGATATATATATCTACCTGTAGGATTGTTTTGAGAATTAAATGGAATAATCTAAAGCACACAAACACAATGTCTGGAATTTACATCACTCCTTCAGAGAGAAAGTCCCTGGCTACTCTATGACTGTCCTCATTCTAAGATTCCAGTGGGACTTTATCACTGTCTGACTTTTTGTTGTTGTTCATTGTTTTCCTCACTAGAATGTATGGCCCATGAAAAGAGGTGTTGTCTATCTTGTTCACAGCAGATTTTTCATGAACTAGAACAATTTCAATAAATGGTACATGCTCCATAAATATTTGTTGAATGAATAGAGAAATCCACTAATTCCAGTAGCTTAATAAAAGGTGGGATACATTTCTCCCTCCTTCCTCAAAGTCTGCCCTGCATCCAGCCTATTGGATATTAAATTGATTCTCCAAAAATGTTGCTTTAATCATATTCTCTGCTCCAAAACTCCAAAGATCCCTCAGAATAACACAAGGATTTTGTAAACAGGATTTGCTTCTGTAATTCAACTTTCCAATAAAAATGGTACCTTTATTTTTCTCTGGATATGTCATTATTTTGATCATCATTCTTCCATGATCTTTCCTCCTCCTCAAAAGCCTTTCCCTGCCCCTTCTATCTACAGAGACACACCTAGCCTGTGAAGCCATCATTTCTCATGTGTGCTTGGAAGCACAGAGCCCTTGAGTAGCACTACCCCAGATCTTATGACTATATTCTTATGATCTTTCCACTATACCAACATTTGCCCAAGTGCATTCTGAAAAAATTGGGGATTACACAAGGGGGAAAAAAAAAACCTAGCCATATAACAAAGTTAATTTTTTGTTGCAGAAATTCTCAGGGCCCTTACAATGCTAATATATATTGTAACTTGGCCAAAATGGGTTAGAGAATGTAAGCATTGTCCAAACTTGCTTGTCCACAAAGTCCTTTCTTCAAGGAGCATCTCTCAGGTCTGGGGTTCCACGAAATAAACTTTGGAAAATGCTGCTGTTCTACCATCTTCTATTTACCTCTTTGGCAAAACTGATCACTCTGGAACACTGTGACCCACTCCTTTCTGAACTCCGTAACATTTGTGGTCTATATTATTCATTGGAAGCACTACTCACGTAGTAATTTTCCTGATTTATTTGTATACCTTATCTCCATGACCTAACTAAAAATGCTCAGAGAGACTGAGCTGCCCTGGGTCTAGCACGTGAGCTATGCACAGAACTGAGAGTCAAAAAAATGCCCACTGAATAAATGAGTGGAACTTTTCCATTATTTGAATTTCCCCAGCATTTTAATGATGTCTTCTTGCCAATGACCTTCAGAGTGTCTCCCAGTAAGCTATCCCTTTATGTTGTTCCTTGGTTTACTAGTTCACATTGAATGCCCAGAATGGTTTTTATTTTTAGGACAGAAATAACTTCTTCTCTTCAAAATTATTTCCTTGCATTCATTTGAAAAGATTCGCTTGTAGTTTATTTTCTATAGATGTTATCACCTCCTATTCCCATCTCCAACTTCTCGTCACCCTGGGGAAACTGGGTGGTTGGGCATGGATTTAAAGATACAGACATAAACTTTTCCATCAGCACCCTGCATGCCAAAGGCTGAGGGGAAGGCTTTTTGTCTGTATGGTATAAGAAAAATCATCTTTTATTCATTTCCTGGGATTTTGAAAGCTACAGAATCAACAGTAATGCAACCCTGATGACATTTTAAAAGGATTTTCATCCAAGTGTCTTGAAAAGGTTCTGTTTGATCCTGTGACTTCAGTTGGAACCCCATAACCATCAAAAATTTAATTGTTCTTGAAATTTTAATACAAGTTTCTGACCAGTGGTCTGTAGGGAACTGGAAATATCTATAATAAAAAAGATGGAAAATGACTTATAAGCCCAGCACTGTTGGTAATTTAATCTTTGCATATTTTGTTGCAGTCTTGCGGCAACATCTACAAAGGCCTCGCTCAGACTGGTGCCTGGGGCTGCTTTGATGAGTTTAATCGCATCTCCGTGGAGGTCTTGTCGGTGGTGGCAGTGCAGGTAGGGGCCGGAGGTTGGTGGGAGCCTCATGGTCTTTGCATGGAGCACTGCGGACGTCTACGCCTTTTTGTTTTCAACCTCTTGTCCCCACCCACATCCCTTTTCCCCTCGCCATTTGTGCCCTCCCTCCACCCTCCAAAATCAGGCCAATACGGATGCCCTGAAGTGACCCACCAAAGTAGATCCATTTACTGGCTGCGGCACTCTGCTTTCTTCTCTGTGAAATGGAGATACAGAATACCTGTCCTATCTGCTCCGCTGGGATGCAGAAAGGGTCAACCGAGATGGCACCACCCAGCTCCTTAGAAAGGTCATGCACTATGAATACCCACTGGGGCTTAAATTTCAGTTCTTCCACTTCCTACTGGCGTCTTTCAGCAAGTTGCTCCACTTCTTTCGGTGTAATTCACTCAATTATGTATTAAGTGAGGAGCGTGGTGTGAATGCTATTGAATGAAGTCATCTTTTGGGGTTAGATTTGATGTAAGCCTTTCAAGTCATTCAGAAAGCATTTATTAAACACCAAGGACACAATAAGCCCTGTGCTAAAGACTGGCACGAAGTTCCCCAGTTGAATAGGATGTGGTGTCTAACTTGAAAAAAACTTGAGTTCTTGGAATAGACATGAGCACTTTCAATATTCTAGAAGTGACTTAAATTCTGACTCATAGCGTAGGACAAGATTTCCAAATACATGACTTTGAAGCCAGTCCTGGAAAGGCTGGAGAGGATTTGAATTAGGGTAAGGATCCCATAGACCAGCAGCCCCCAACTTTTTTGGCACCAGGGACTGGTTTCATGGAAGACAATTTTTCCATGGACAGGGGAGGGGGAGATGGTTTCGGGATGATTCAAGTGCATTACATTTATTTTGCGATCAAACCTCTCTGCTAATGATAATCTGTATTTGCAGCTGCTCCCCAGCACTAGCATCACCGCCTCAGCTCCACCTCAGATATCAAGCATTAGATTCTCATATGGAGCACACAACCTAGATCCCTCGCATGTGCAGTTTACAGTAGGGTTCGCACTCCTGTGAAAATCTAGGATCAACAGAAGGTGGAACTCAGACAGCGTTGTGAGCAATGGAGAGAAGCTGTAAATACAATGAAGCTTCACTTGCTTCCCTGCTGCTCACCTCCAGCTGTGTGGCCCGGTTCCTAACAGGCCACAGACTGGTATCAGTCCATGGCCCAGGAGTTGGGGACCACAGCTTTAGGGTATAACTGTGGTGACAATTACATTGATTTTCACAAAATTTTAAACAATGTATCAACACATTCAGGCCCTGGCAAACATAATTCTGAACCCCTTCAGAGGGGTCATAGTGAGAAATATTGCAAAAAAATTATTCTTGCAGATTTTTATAACTAATAAATGAAATTGTAAGAAATGAATTAGTCTGTAGCACATATTTATCAACTTAATTTAAATTCAGAATGCCCAAACTCTTTATGTAAGAAAGAGGTAACCGATAAATTTAAATGCCAACAAGATAATGTTATTGTAATGTTTATTATGCATAAATACATTGAACTTTCTCTATGATCTCTAATATACTGAGAGCAAACATATCTTTAAAAGTGAATGAAATTACATTGTCAATATATTCTTCTCTTCTGATGTGGTGACAGTGATGGGAATAGAAAGCATAAGTTTTAGGCAGCATTTTTGACATGACTCGTAATGTTGGAAAACCAATGGACAAGTGTCCTCTAGCTGTCAGTTTCTGGCTGGAGTCCCTAGTGAAAATGAAAGAGCAAAGAAATGTGAGACAGCCAAGCTGCAGCACACAAATTGCATGGTCATGTGGTTAACTATTTTTCCTTGTAATGACCCAATGGATCAGATGTAGGAAAGTCATTTCAAAGCTGACCACAGAATCAATATTGACTTATTTCTGAAAGTTTTCAAAGTCAAGTTATGAAATTAATCTAATAATTTTGTGTTTTTCCTAAGATTCCACTTTTAGCAGCTTGGTAATGTGCTATATAACTAATCATTATGTCTAAATAATTACATGATTTGGTCTTATAAAAAGGTAGAATACATTTCTTAGTTTAATCAATTACTGAAAAATATTAAATTATCTTTGTATTTTTGTTCATTTGATTAAAAATACCTATATTATATCATAATCTAAAGTAAATAAAGCATTTATAATCTATATACTCTTAGGTTGGAAATTTTTGTTTGTTTTTTCCTTTGCACAGATTTTGTATAAGGGGAATTTAAGAATTTAATTAAAACTGTCATTAGATATTCTTGAAAACAGAAACAGTGCATGGAACTGTAAATTAATGTATACAGGATAAATTAGAGGTCTTTTTTTTCACAACCACTAAACATGAATAAATTTTCATGTATCACACATTGAATCAAATTGAAGCAGTAACATAACTTTGGATCATCAGAAGGAAAACCCTCTGTTTTATGTTGGAAGCGGATTGAAGTCAGTAATGCCAATTTTACAGAAAAATGTTTATCACATACTATTTGAGAAAAGCTCAAAAAATTATGCTAGCATGCACTTCGCAATATATATACATTTATATCAGTGACTTCATGCTGATGAAAGAGAAGGGGGTGCATTTAACATCTTTTAAAAATTTTTGTTTATTTAAAACTTTTTCTGAAAAATAAGATTAAGAATCTGTTTTTTTTGAAACCAGATTTTTTTTTATTACCTATGGTCATCATGCTTTACAATAGATCACTGCTTTTTATTTTAAAATCATTTTGAAATGAGCAATATGTTCTTGTAGAAGAACTCTTACAACTTTCTATTTCTGTAGGCTGTATTCCATTCAAATTAAGCTATAAATGAATTAGAGTGCTTAAGTTAAATTTATTATAGCCTATCCAAATCTGCAAATGATTAAAAGTATAGAATGTTGTAAAAGTTAAATTTCCATTTAAAAGTTTAGAAGATATTTTAATATGATTTAATTTTATTAACACATTCAATGGCTATAGACCCAAATTAGAAAACACTTCCCCAAGTAACCTTAAATCCTGAAATTATATTTTTTCATTAGATATTCACTTATGTTTCCTATGGCTGTCTGTCTCTTTTGTAACTCTAGGTTCCTTTAGGGCAGAGATGTATCTTGTATATTTGGTATCTTTTCTAACTGTTGCAATGCTGTTTACATAGAAAGTACATGATGATTTATGAGTAAATGGGGGGATGAACAGAAATATAGAAAGATATATAAGCAGATAGGAATAGAGTGGTAGGTAATTTGTAAGTACACATAAAGAAACTTTACCTAAATAGATGATGTAAAAAATATGCATTAATATAGTTGCCTCATTGAAGCTGCTTCTCTCAGTCAATCCATTAAATGAGTAAATGCTGAATGAAGCATATATTGAATGATTAAAATTTCATATTGTAGAAGAAATTTATGAATTAAAATTAACCCCGTAAAATAGTTTAAAAATTCATCTAGCCCTTTTACACTGCCGAGATCCTCTTAAAAACTGGGTTTTGGAGGCATGCAAAGAAAAGGTGTGTGTGTGTGTATACGTATATGTCTCCTCAAACCTACCTGCTAAAGTCATGTACAGGCCAGTAATAAAATTATAACTGGAAGTTATAACTAGAAGACACAATGTATACTGTTTTACAAAAAAATATTCCCTGAATATGTTAAAATTGTGCATACAGAGACTTTGGCAGCAAAATAAAATATCCAGAGAACTAGTTATCTAAAGAGGTTTCTGGATATTTTAATCAGAGGCAGTGGAGAATTTGTAAATACTTTAAAATTTTAGTATATCATGTGAAATGTGACAATGAGACCTGCCATTTCTAATTAATTTAAGAAATGCATCCCTCTAAGCCAGTAGTTGGCCTCATTCCTATGTTTGAATCAAAATTTGCTAATAAACTGATGCATTGTTGTATGTTGTCTTTTACTGGACAATTGGAAAGTCACAGAATTTTGAAAGGAAATTCTGATCTGGCATGAGGTTTTAGAGAATGGCCATGAAACTGAGGCCTGAGGATACATTGTTCTGTACTATTGATAATATTTTTAAATGTACTGTATGGCAATTTTAACAATGTGTTTTTTAGGGGTTGGATATTTAGTTTTTCCTATATCACAACTTCACAACACCTCAAGAATTTTAGGAATACATCAAACCCAGCAGCACTCCTCAGAACATTAAATTAATTGTATTAATAATGAGAGATAACTACAGGAAGCCCAGAAAGGGATATCCAAGGAATTAATAGCTATGCATATATGTTTTGTAAGTATCTGATTTTAAGTGCACTGTAAAACTTATAACATCTGGTTACAAAAGTAGTTGCTGGATTTCTGAATGATCAGCACCCAGTAATAGCATTAGAACTCTGGTTCAGCAAATCCGACTTCTCCGGATCTGCTGAAGTTTCATCCTAGAAGGTCTCATGGTCCTTGGGCGAATCCCCCAGATGACAGCAATGGTAATTCAACTGCTACCACATGATAACTGCCATCACTGCATGCATGTGTGCGTGCATCTCCACACCCTTATTATTGTTCCTAAACAACACAGTCAGACATGGTGAAAATAGTGACAGTGTCTAAGCATCGTTTGAGTGTTTTTCCTCTAGTGTTCAATAATTTCCATCAGCTGCCCAAGTCATTCTAAAGATACTAGTTCTACTATTTGAGTGATAATGATGTTTAAATTTAAATTTTCTTAAGCTTATAGAAAGAATTTTTGGAAAACTTCTATGATTTTAATGATCAACAACATAAAATATAAATTAAAAAAGCATCATGGTCTGCGAATGTGGTTGCAGAAGAGGTGACCTGTCTTGATCTCCACTTTATAGAAGACTACAGGTACAGCTTTTTAGCCCACTTTATATGGAATCCTGGAGACACCACTTCAGAAACTAATTTGAAATATTTGAAGGAGATCAATATAATAATATAAAATTGGGGGTTGTGCATGTTATTTTTTCATTTGTGGATTACATACTCTAATACTTTGTGGTGCTTATGGTATAATTTAATGTAAATTAGTTTCATTTCATTTATAATTTCCTATTATTTAATGGCAGTATCCATAGATTATGGAACTTCTTTATCCCCATTGTACATTTCGTTGTGATGGACAAAAATTAGACAGTCCATAAACATCTGATAGTAAATGTATTTTGCTTAAGAAAAATGTGTATCAAATCGTACTGAATGAACTTGACAAGGGCTGTGGAATAGTGCATTCCCAGAGAAAAAAGGCTCCCTTTGGTTAACCAAATATTAATAGCAGTTTCCTACTTAGATGAACCAGCATTATTATGCATAATCTAGGTAAGTTTCAGAATATTGCATCAATAAGATACTTTAAAACAGATACATTAGAGCTCTTGCTAATGAATGTAAATTTTTTTTTTTTTTTTTGGAGACAGAGTCTTGCTCTTGTTGCCCAGGTTAGAGTGCCATGGCATCAGCCTAGCTCACAGCAACCTCAAACTCCTGGGCTCAAGTGATCCTTCTGCCTCAGCCTCCCGAGTAGCTGGGACTACAGGCATGTGCCACCATGCCCAGCTAATTTTTTCTATATATTTTTAGCTGTCCAGATAATTTCTTTCTATTTTTTTTTAGTAGAGACAGGATCT
>CAUYSK010079941.1:0-23553 GCA_963575035.1 Avahi laniger | reverse complement strand
CCAGAATCTATTTAGAACTCAGAAAAATCAGCAAGAAAAAATCGAACAGCCCTATCAAAAGGTGGGCAAAGGAGATGAACAGAAACTTTTCAAAAGAAGACAGAATAATGGCCAAAAAACAGAAGAAAAAATGCTCAACATCTCTAATCATCAGGGAAATGCAAATCAAAACCACAATGAGATATCACTTATCTCCAGTGAGACTGGCCTTTATCAAAATATTTTTAAGTTATAGATCTGACATTAACAGTTCTTACCACAATATATTTTTTTAAAGTTTAATTTTGAAATTGTGAATGAGAGTTTCCTTGGCATGAAAAATTAGTATCTTCATACTTATTTTTAGAAGTATACATTTAAAATATTGCTCTTTTTGAAATATTTAGAAAATTACTGCAGTGACATTCTAAATCATTAGGTTTAATTTGACACTCACTTCTTCCCTTGCAGTCATTTAAAATCAGTGTATTTCTATTTTTCTTTTATCTTTAACATCTGAATGGGGACTCTGTCTAGTGTCCCATTTTTCCATGTAACAAGGTAATCCACTTTTTTTTAAAGCAAAAAACTCTCTGGAAATGTTTCATTTTCTTATATTTGTCAAATTTCTACTCATAATTCCTTATCTCCAATAAGATATTAGAACATTTATCTTTTTAATTTTACATAAAGTCATTAATTCTTGAGTCTCTATTTGTGAAACCCAGTTTGAGAAATACTAATTAACCCAATGAACGTCCATAAATTTCCACTGTGGTCCACAGTGGCTACTGTATGTGTGGCATGCAGGCCTCATCAAATAAAGTACAAGGGCACCTGCCAAGAAGTGATAAAATTTCATTCATTCAAAAATATTTATTACTGGGAATCTATGAAGTATCAGGTCCGTTCTAGATGATGGAGATATATCAGTGAAAAAACAGATAAAAAAAATCCTTCCCTCATGGAGGTTACATTCAAGCGAGGGGTGGGGGGCAAAAAAATCTCCAAAACAATTAAATATCTAAAATATGTTAAAGTATAAATATTAGGAACAATGAAGAAAAATAAAGGAGGTTAGAGATTTCTGAGTGTCAATAGCTTTCTATCTTATATGTAGTCAGAGAATGTATTACTAAGAAAGTGAAATTTTATCCCTTATGAACATAGATGCAAAAATCCTCAACAAAATACAGCAAACCAAATTCAACAACACATCAAAAAAATAATTCACCATGATCAAATGGCTTTCATCCCAGGGATGCAAGGATGGTTCAACATACACAAATCAATAAATGTGATTCACCACATAAACAGAAGCAAAAACAAAGACAATATGATCACCTCAGTAGATACAGAAAAAGTATTCAATAAAATCTAACACCCTTTCATGATAAAAAAAAAAAAACCCTTCAACAAACTAGGCATAAAGGAAAATAACTCAAAGTAATAAAATCCTTATATGACAAACCCATAGTCAACATCATATTGAATAGGAAAATGTTGAAACCATTCCCTCTTAAAACTGGAATAAGACAAGACCCATTGTCACCACTTCTATTCAACATAGTACTGGAAGTCCTAGCCAAAACAATCAGGCAAGAGAAAGAAATAATGGTATCTAAATTGGGACAGAGGAGGTCAAACTATCCCTGTTTGCTGATGGCATGATCTTGTATCTACTATAGAAAACCCTAAAGACTCCTCGAAAAAATGCCTAGAATTGATAAATTCAACAAAGTCTTAGGTTAAAAAATTAATGTATGCAAATCAGTAGAGTTTCTATATACTAATAACAGTCAAGCTGAGAGTCAAATTAAAAACTCAATGCCATTTACAATAGCCACCAAGAAAATAAAATACCTAGGAATATACTTAACGAAGGAGATGAAAGATTTCTACAAGGAGAACTGCAAAACACTCATGAAAGAAATCACAGATGACACAAACAAATGAAAAAACATCCCATGCTCATGGATTGATAGAATCAACAGTGTTAAAATGTTCATGCTGTCCAAAGTAATTTACAGATTCAACATAATACCCATTGAAATATGTTATATTTCACAAATCTAGAAAAAATAACTCTATGCTTCATTTGGAACCAAAAAAGAGCCCAGATAGCCAAAGCAAGCAAAAAGAACAAATCTGGAGATGTCAGATTACCTGACTTCAAAATATACTACAAGGCTATAGTAACCAAAACAGCATGTTAACTTGTATAAAAGTAGAGACAAATCAATGGAACAGAATGAGGAACTCAGAAATAAAACCATCTATCTACAATCAACTGATCTTTGACAAAACAGACAATAACATACACTGGGAAAAGGAAGCCCTATTCCTCATGGTGCTAGGAAAACTGGATAGCCACTTGAAGAACAATGGAATAGGACTTTCATCACTCACCATACACAAAATTATTCAAGATGGGTAAAAGACTTAAACTGTAAGGCATGAAACCATAAAAACTCTAGAAGAAAATGTAGGAAAAATCCTTCTAGACATAGGGATAGGCAAGGGATTTTTGACTAAGAACACAAAGGCAAATACAGCAATAAGAAGCATAAGTAAATAGGACTTATTTAAATTAAAAAGCTTCTGCATAGCAAAGGAAATAATCAACACAGCAAGTAGACAACCTACAGGATGGGAGAAATTATTCTCAAACTATAATTTGATAAAAGGCAAATATTGAGAATCTGAAATGCACTCAAACAAATCAGAAAGAAAAGGAAACAATCTTAGCACCTCATATTTTCCTGGATAGAGCTTGAGCCCATCCTCTGAAATGAGGTATCACAAGAATGGATGAATAGGCACCACATGTACTTGTCATCAAATTAGCACTGACTGATCAACACTAAGGTGCTCAAACGGAAGTAATATTCTTTGGGGGTTGAAAGGTTGGGGTGGGTAAACTCACAACTAATGGACGTGGTGAACATTGTAGCAGGGGAAGGGCATGTCTCAAATCATGGTTTGGATGTGGCTAAGTCATAAACATGTAACTAAAATGTTTGTACCCCCATAATATCCTCATATAAATAAAAAAGAATGGTTAAGTTCCTTGTTCAATTGTCTCATAATGTCCTTGCTATAGTTATTTTCCCAGTTTAATAATCCAATATTAAATGCATTGTATTTAATTGTTATGAATCGTCAGTCTCCTTTAATATGGAATCAT
Organism: Avahi laniger; assembly: GCA_963575035.1. NCBI lineage: Eukaryota > Metazoa > Chordata > Mammalia > Primates > Indriidae > Avahi > Avahi laniger. Next base: position 20,387 of record CAUYSK010079941.1, on the reverse strand, counting down.
GCCCCAGATTTCCTTGTGTTTCTTTTACTTGATATTTTTTGAAAAGCACAAGCACAGTGTAGAATGCCTATCAATTTGTGCTTCTTAGATGTCTTCTCATGATTATATTTATGTTATTATTATTTGTCAGTAATGGAACAGGAGAGCTGTTGTATCCTTCTCAATGCATCATATGAAAAATCACATGATTTCAGATTTCCCAATATTAGTGATATTAACTTTAATCTCTTGGTTAACACAGTGTTTACCAGGTTTCTTAACTGTGAAATTACTCTTTTCCTCTTTTGTAAAAAATAATTTGGGGGAAGGTACTTTCAGACTACATAAATATCCTTTTCCCCATGAAACATTCATTCACTAGTTTTAATATCTGTGAAGATTTTCTAACTTCATTATTTCTTCTATAATTAGTCAATATGCTAAGGGTTTCCCTTCTCTTGCATTAGACCTGATCAATTGCTTTTCTTGTATGTGTGTGTGGGTACACTCTTGTACACATGTGCATGTGTATATGTATGCACATTTTTAGTCAAGTCTACATAGTCTGGCAGATGGTGCATTTGTCTGTGTCTTAGGTGGTCTTGAATGTCTGTTTATATTTGAGTTTTTGCCTGTGTAAGGGTTTTTCACATTTTAATTTTATAATGTTATCATAAGCTTATTCACTGGAATTTGATGTGGAAAACCATGCTCTCCTTGGACAAGAATGTGATCAATACCAGAAATCTCAGTAATCTAGCATATCACTTGTTTGAGTCCTCTTCTCTTTGAATTCATAACAGACCTACCTCCTTCCATCTATTTAATGGATAAGATCTGGGTTGCCATGGCTCCGAACAGCAGCTTGGAGGATGATTGCAGACCTCCTTAAGTCTCAGCTACCTGCAAGCCAGGTATGTGCTTTCCACAGCCAAGCTTAGCTTATCAGCCAATGACAAAGACGAAGAATGACACCAGACCAGGCTACAAGTAGCCTTGAAATGGAGTACAGTCTTACGTTTTCTTTGATTTTACCTACAGCCCAGAGAGAATCTAAGCTGAGCTTTATTATGAATATAAATATACCATAGCAAAGCTGACAGCATAAAGATAATAAATGCATCAGAGAAAGTCTCAACATGATGCCTTTTCCAGTGGCATCACCAAGCTTCTGATGGCTCACTGGGCTACAGTCCATGCTAGTAGTAAACAGCTCTATCCATGGTCTTTTGTGAAATCTTAGAACTAGCCAAAACTTCCTGCCTCATATCCCTGCAACTATTTCTTCTGTCATAATACATACACATTCGGCCAGGCGTGGTGGCTCATGCCTGTAATTCCAGCACTCTGGGAGGCTGAGGCGGGCAGATTGTTTGAGCTCAGGAGTTCGAGACCAGCCTGAGCAAGAGTAAGACCCCACCTCTACTAAAATTAGAAATAAATTAATCAGACAACTAAAAATATATACAGAAAAAATTAGCTGGGCATGGTGGCACATGCCTGTAGTCCCAGCTACTCGGGAGGCTGAGGCAGAAGGATCACTTGAGCCCAGGAGTTTGAGGTTGCTGTGAGCTAGGCTGACGCCACGGCACTCACTCTAGCCCAGGCAATGAAGTGAGACTCTGTCTCAAAAAAACAAAACAAAACAAACAAACAAAAAAAACATACACATTCTCTTAACCTCATGGTGTTTTAGAGTTTCTCTGTTTCCAAAATCCACCTTTCCACTGTTGAACTTTCTCTATCATTGGAGCCTTTAATGTCTTGCTATGTGTTAGATCAACACATGTCCATCATCAAAGTCCTCGCTGATTTTTCCCTTTACCTGATAAAATTAAGATTCCGTATACTCTTTTGACACTGATTTATGGCAGTCTTCTTCAGCAGATGCTCATTTCAAAGTAGGAAATTCTCACTGCCTCTTCCAAATTATTTCTCTGCATCCAAATAAACCAAGCTCCTCATCTGAGGCAATGGTTAAGTGTACATGATGAGGAGTCAGACACCTGAATGAAAATGCTGCTCTACCACTTGCTAAATATTTATATAACACCTTCCTATAGTGTTAATCTGTAAATTGGGGAACATAACAGTAGATACCCATAGGGACATTCTGACGATTAAATTATTATATGTATCAGCCCCAGCTCACAGAAAGTGCCTAACAAATGTTAGCAGTTATGGTGGTTTATTGAAGCTCATGACATCCAACTTTATAGCTTTCTACTTTTCTCCCTTTCTACTATCTGTTTGGTCAGTTGTCACAATTTAAGGAACTTGGATATGTGGTCTAGTCTTCTGCTTTACTCTAAGACCTGATTTTATACCAGGTCACATGCAAAAATACCCATCCTACCTTCTGACAGCTAGGATCTTTCAACTTCTGGATCTTATTTACTCTCTGGAACTTAAAGTTCTGTGCCTCCTGACATCTAGATGCCTCTTTTAATCCTTCGATTTATTAAGACAGCAGACCCTCACTTTTTATGTTCTCCTATCTGTCAATGTCTTCTCAGGTTCAGTTCCTTTTTTCTATGCAGTATTATCACCAGTACCCTCACCCCCTTCTCCCTCTGGCCCTCCATGGTATCATCAGCCTGGATAAATACAAACATATTCCTTCATTTTCTCTTGCTTCGGGACTACTTGATATACCTAGAGAACATTTGACAAACCTAAAAATTGGTGCTACTTGAGATTCATGGCCCCCAGCATCTATTGGGGCATTGATATTTCCTGGTAACCATCTAAATGCCCCTGTCTTACCTGATTTCTATTTATTTTTCCATCCTCATTTAAGAGCATACTATTCAGGGGAGATTTTCCCTAATCCCAGGCTAGTTGGGTGTCCCTCCATGTTTCTGTGGCATTCTAGCCTGTCTTTCTCAAATGTCACACCAAACTTAATTATCTCTATCTACCGCTAAACTATGGACTGCTTAACAAAAGTGTGCTTGGTTGACTAGTGTTACCCATGTCCACCTGGAACTCCAGAAGGTGATCTTACTTAGAAAAGGGTCTTTGGAGATGTAATTAGTTAATATAAGACGAGGTCATGCTGGATAAGGGGAGACCCTAAATCCAATGACTAGTGTCCTTATAAGAAGGCCATATGAAAACACAGGGACACACAAGGAAAAAGATTATATGACAAAAGAGGCAAAGATGGAAGTGATGTATTTATGAGTCAAGGAATGCCAAGGACTGCCAGCAACCACCAGATGCTAGGAGAGAGGCATTGGGCAGGTTCTCCCTCAGAGCTTTCAGCATGAACTGACATTGCAGACATCTTAGTTTTGAATTTATGACCTCCAGAACTGTGAGACAACAAATTCGTGTTGTTTTAAGCCTGGTTTGTGGTATTTTTTAAATAGCAGCCTAGGAAGCTAATACAAATAGGGACAGTATCTTTCATATCCATGTATATAGCCTCTAAATCAGAGCATGGCACAAAGTGAATTCTAAGGAAAGGATTGTTGAATGAACGATCAAAGCAAAAGGAAGATATTGCATCTAAGCTTGGTACTAGAACACAAGTCAATTATAGGAGGAAAGGGGCAATCTTTAGTCTAGTTTAGAGTGTAATGCAGATTAAGTTCCAAAGATTAGATTAGAAAAAGCACATGGCAGTCCTGCTTGTGGCCTAGTAGAGCCTTCTGCTCAAGGAAACCTCTGGTGGGTAAGAGAAGAGATTTTCCCTACTTTGGTGTCATGGAGAGAGTTAGGCAGATGCATAAATGTGGAAGACAAAAGAGCATCACAACTGGAAACTGGGAAGTATTGTGGTCAGTATCTGTGGTTGGGAGAAGACCACAGAGTCACAGGAGGAGAAAGTAAGAGGATGGTCCCCAATAGGGAGTGAGGACCCAGTATCAGAAGGGGCAAAGGAGAAGATGCCAATCAGCTATATGGTGAATATACTGAACACATATAAAAGAAGCATGACAAGAACCTGTAGGAAGAGAGGAGAAAAAAATTATTTCTGGATTTCCCATAATTTTGTAGTTAGAGATAATAATCTCTGCCTCTATTATTAGGACTTTACCTTTATAAAATTAGATGCCATTTGTGATTCAGTTACCTACATCTGGAAGTCCTTAGGACGTGGAGTGCCACTTGTTGGCACTTAGGAAACCTTAAGCTCTTCATTTGGCTAAAAACACTTAGCCAAATTCTTTCCATGAGATCATAGCACAGTCATCCTATTCCGTGTTTGTTTCACCAGTAAATGTTCTTAAAGGGAAACGTTTGTTTAAAACTTCTGGCCAGTCATTTCCTGTCCTTTTTGTTTGCTTTGCCTTTTTGCAAATGCATCCCTGGGCTAGAAGCCATTTTTGCTTCCCTTTTGCTAGAATCCTAAATCCAAACAAATAAAGATGCTGTTTGGCATAATGATACATGAAGCCATCTCAGTAATTAGTGCAGCCAATGGATTCAAACCAAACAAGAGAACTGCTAAACTGTGACGTGGGGGACATGTTGATGATGACACTATCCATAAATCTCCTGTTTTCTACCTTAGGGATGAGTGGCAGGAGAAACGCATCAGAGACTCCCTTTGAGCCTTCAAAATTCTCCTCTGGACATTTCGATTTCCCTGTATTACCTCCTACTCCATGGGTGGATCGCATTCAGGAGTGTCCTTACTGTTGATGTGCTATGTTTGAGGCAAAGGAAAAGTTGAGAATGGAGGTTGATTTGCCACCAGAGAGGCTGAAATACGGAAGGAATCAGAGTAACCAAAACAAACAGACAAACAAAAAAGCCACAAACAAACAAAAAACCCCCCAAAGTCCTAAAGATACAGGGAAGGGAAGATGGTTAGTGGAATTCAAGCTGGTAAATAGTGGCAGCTTTTAAGTTGCACAAAATGAGAAACTGAGGGAAATTGTCAATAGCGAGAACTCTAGTAAGTTGTAGCACTTAGATTACAAAAGGAAGATTGATAGCAGTTATTATGTTCTTATAGTACCGGGTCCCACACTGCTCTATGTGCTTTGCATGTGTTGACTCATTTGATTGTCATGACAAGGCTAGGACTATTACTTTCATTTGCAGATGAGGACACTGAAGCAAGATCACACAGACAGTGACAGTCCTGGGGCCACAAATCTAATGTGGCTCCAGAATCCATTCTCTTAACCCCCAAGTTATATTCTTTCTCATACTGTATGTTTGTTTACTTATTTATTTATTTGTTTAGTGGGTCTTGGAGATAACATGGTGATCCATCTTTGGCACCCTATGACTGCTAGCCCAAGGTCAGGAATTAAGGAGGATAGTTAATAGATAGGCTCACCATATAATTTATTGAATTACAAGGATTTTATTTTGAAATATTTATATATCAGTTAACAACATGGGTTTATTTTATTGGTAGATGTGTAAGTTAACATGGTTATTTAAAAAAAATATTTTCCATAATTATTTCTAAAATAAAATAATGACATCTTTTTGTGTACATTAAAGTAAAATAAGGCAAACTTTATATTATCTAAAATAAATAACATTAAATACAGTAATTTATTCTTGGCACTCATTCATGTATCTTCATCAGTTTGTAGCTTACCAGTATTACTGGACTTTTCCTAAAGATTTCATTTTTAGTGTGAACTTATTAAGTTTTTTTAAAGTTGTCTGAAAAGTTTTCAAAGTTGTATTTTGTGGGTAATGACTTTCAAACTTGACATTTTCAATTAATCTTTCCCTGTAGACCATCATTTGTCTAAATGAAAAAATACTGTCTTTACAAGTGCTGTGATACTTTATAATTTCAGAGAAAATACTGCTAAATAGAAGTTATTTATAATTCCATTTTTTGTATTAAAATCAGCATGTATTTTGGGCCATATATTTTCACAAGACTGTTATTTTTTGCCTCAGTCAAGTGTACTTTTCTTTGAAAAATATTTTTACAACCAAAATATCTTCAAATAAGTTATCTGTATTTATTTTCTTGACTGTTTCATAAAATGCAGATGCTGCAAAACCAGCGTTCATCTCAATTTTACTCTGCTCTGTCACTGAATATCAATTTATTGAAATAAAAATAGAATTGCTACCAGAAGATTATTCCCATAAGTTGAGATATTTGAAAAAATATAGAATTTTAAAAAGTCTTGAAAAATATTCTGTTTCTTCTTGTTTAATTTGTTTAGTTTCATTTCTGCCTCTGTAGAATTAAATTTAAATGTCTTTCTATTTGCAAGCTTTGCTTTCAAAAGTCTCAATTTGCTAAAATCTCAAAAGCTGATTTTTTTTTGTATTCCATTTGTTGAATATGCAGATTGAAGATTTACAGCCGATTTTCATAAAATACATGCCCAATTTAGAGAACCCATTTAAACAGTGTTCAATACCATTGTAGAGCATTTAAGTTGATTTACAAAGTACTTCTTCAAAGGCTCAAACATTTCTAAAATTTGACTGATGTCGAACAACAAAGAGTGAAAGCATGCGCTGCCAAGCTGAATTTTTGTAGTCAACATTTTTGTCACACTAATTGTCATTCAGTTGCTCTGTATATGTAAACATTTATATATTTTGACTATAGTTTTTAATCTAAATCATCAGAATAGTGATGCTTGTTTCAAAGTAATTAGGAATTATGTGTGTACTACAAACAATTCCAATTATATTTTTATTGCTTTGGTCCATTAATTAAGTAAAAATATTCCTTTTACTAAAGAATGTAAGGTTCTGCTTCAGTAAAATTTTTATTTGTATTTTTATTACACAGTAAATTAATTCTGAAAATAGATTTTTAGATGAATTTAGAATTACATTTACAATAATATCATGTTTCTCTCTCTCAATAAAATGAACTTCTGACCACTTTATTTAGATTCTCTAAGTGGACTGAAATTTGACCCTTTATTGGAATTGACTAGTATTCTGTTGGAAGCATCTGACAGTACTTATAAAATTCTCATCTCATGTAGCTACTTTCAAAATCTTCATTTTGTTATCAAAGACAACTTATTAGCAAATTTTCTACATTCTTTGTATATTCATAAGAAAATTTGGAATCAAATATAAGTGACATTCAATTGAAAAGCAGTCATTTGATCTAAATGAAAAGTCATGGTTTATTTTACATAAATGTAACTCCTGCAGCAAATGCATTAAATCATCAGATGGCATCATTTAAAAAGTTGGTAACTTTTGAGGTTGTTTCTGAAGTTTATTCAGATTTTTCCTTCTCACTTTTATTTATTCAGTAGTATCATTATAGTACCCATTGTGGAATATAAATAAAGGCCAGCAAGTAGGAAACAAAACCAATGGAAATGGTTGAAATTTTCAGAGATCCAACAGTAGTCTGTGGTATGTTGCATTGTTTTCTCCATATTGAAGGCTATGTTAATCATGTCCACAAAAGCAGACACAAAGACAGTTTTGTAGGCTATTTTGGGGGGCCATTTTGAATTACAGAGGCCATATATACCACATTTCGGTATCTGTTTGAAACTGTTTACTAAGTAATTGATAAATCCACTGTTTTTTAGAGGAACACAGAGCAGAAGAAGTTCTGTAACAGGACTGGGCTCCTGTTTTGCCACTTATATCTTACAGTGCAGCAAATCCAATGGAACTTGAAGTGTGTTTGGTCCCTAAGAATGCTGTATGGAGCTCTGGGAAGACCATGATAGGAGAATTATAACACAAAATCATTAGGATTTTAGAGCAAAGACGTGTCTTCCACAGACAACTATCCTTGGTTCCTTTTACACTTTCCCATAATAAAATTCACCATTTTAAGGTAAGCAATTCAGTGGCATCTAGTACATTCACAATGTTGTGAAGCCACCGTCTCTTTCTAGTTCCAAAACATTTCCTTTGCTGCAAAACAAAATTCCTTATCCATTAAACAGTTTTTCTCCTCCCTCTCCTCCCCACAGCCACTGGAAACCACCTACTTGCATTCTGTCTCTGTGGATTTATCTATTAAGGAAATTTCATAGTCATATAATATTCCATAACTTTTGTGTTTGGCTTTCTCACTTAGCATATTTTCAAGATTCATTTACATTATAGCATGTGTCAGTACTTCATTCCTTTTATGGCTGAATGATATTCCATTGTATGAATATACTACAATTTGTTTATTCATTCATCCACTGAGGCAGTGGTTCCCAGTCTATGGTGAATTGTATAATTATTTCATTCTATTTTACAATGTAATAATAATATAATAAAGTGCACAATAAATGTAATGCACTTGAGTCATCCCGAAACCATTTTCCCTCTCCCCAGTCCATGGAAAAATTGTCTTCCATGAAAACAGTCCCTGGTAACAAAAAGGTTGGGGACCATTGCACTGAAGGACATACGAGCTGTTCCCACTTCTGAGTGCTGCTAAAAACATGGATGTGCATGTACTTATTTGAGTCCCTGTTTTTAATTCTTATGAGTATCTACCCAGGAGTAAGATTACAGGGTCATATAATCATTCTATACTCAACTTTTTTGGGGAAATGTCAGACTATTTCCGATAGCAACTGGACCATTTTACATTCCCACCAGCAATGAATAATGATTCCAGTATCTCCAGTATTCCAATATGTCTCCAGTATTGTCCTTGCTGATAATTGGATTGTCTTTTTATTTTTATGCTATAAGATTCATTTATGCATTCTGGATATTAAACCCTTATCAGATATATGATTTGCAAATACTTTCTCCCATTCTGTGGGTTGTCTTTTTAATTTAAGAGAATTATCCTTTGATGCACAAAAGTTTAATTTTGATAAAGTTCAATTTTTTTTCTATTGTTTCTCATGCTTTTGATGTCATATGAAGGAATTCTTTGCCAAATCCAAATTTGTAAAAATTTACCCTTATGCTTTTTTCTAAGAATTTTATGATTTTAGCATTCAGATTTAGGTTGGTGATCTATTTTGAGTTAATTTTTGTATATGGTGTGATGTTTTTCATGTGGCTATCCAGTAAAGTCCCACAACAATAAATGTTGGTGTGGATGCAGAAAGATAGGAACATTCATACACTGCTGGTGTGACTGCATTTATCTTTTAAGGATTTAGCTATAGTCCTCCACTCTACCAGCTGAGCTATCAAAGGGACTATCTTTTAAATCATGTATAAAATAAAAAGTGAAATTACAAACCAAAAATGTAAAAATATTGGCTTTTGTATTTGCCTCTATAGAAACCTTTATCAAAGATATTTATTTCTTTGTACAGCTTTGATTTGCCATCTCTTGTCCTTTAATTTAAACCTGAAGGATTTTCTTTATTATGCCTCATAGGGGATATCTACTGGTAACAACGTTCCTCAAGATTGGTTTATCTGGAAATGCATTAATTTCCTCTTCATTTTTGAGGGATAGTTTTGGGCTATCAAATTCTTGGTTGATAGTTTTTTTTTTCTTTTAGCACTTTAAATATATCATCCCACTACCTTCTTGCCTCCTTGGTTTCTTTTATGAAATTAGGTATAATCTTAGTATTATATGTGGTGAAGTGCTTTTCTTTTGCTACTTTCTTGTCTTTTGACAATTTGATTATAATATGTTTTAGTATGAATCTCTTTGAGTTTATCCTAACAGATTTGATTGAGCTTCTTGGATTTATAGATTCATATCTTTCATCAAATATGCAAAGTTCTGGACCATGATTTATTCAAATATTATTTCTCTTTATTTCTCACTTTGGAGTTCTTCTAATGCATAACTAGGTCTGATTAATGGTGCCCTGTAGGTCTCTAGGCTCTGTTAACTTTTTTTCATTCTTTTTTTCTTTATGCTCCTCAGATTGGTTAATATCAATTGTACTATATTCAAATTCACTGATTCTTTTTTCTGCCTATGCATTTCTGCTGATGAATACTTCTAGTGAATTTTTTATTTCAGTTATTGTACTTTTCAACTCCAGAATTTTTATTTGGTTTGATTTTGTAATTTCTATCTTTTCACCAATATTCTCATTTTTGTTCATTCCTTATCTTCCTGGTGTCCTTTAGTTCTTTGTACATGGCTTCCTTTAGCATTTTGAACATATTTAAGACAGTTAAAGTTTTGTCATAAGTCCAGTGTCTGGGCTTCCTCAGGGATGGTTTATGTCAATCGGTTTGTTTTTTTCTTTGAATGGGGCAAACTTAACTATTGATTTGAATCCCTGTGATTATTGCTGTTGTTGTTGAAAACTGAACATTGAAGTATTATGATGTGGTAATTCTAGAAATCATGTGGTTTACAGTTCTGCAGGCTGTACAAGAAGCACAGCACCAAAATATGTTTCTGGTGAGGGTCTCAGGCTGCTTCCACTCATGGCAGAAGGGAAGGGGAGCCCACAGGTGCATAGATCCCTTGGTAAGAAAGGAAGCAAGAGAGAGATGGGGGAGGTACCAGAATCTTTTTAACAATCAACTCTCATGGGAACTAATAATGAAAACTCACTCACCACATCCCAACCCAGGGAGGGCATTAAACTATCCATGGGCCTCTGTCCCCAGGACTCAAACACCTCCTATTAGGCCCCACCTCCAACACTGGGGATCAAATTTTAACATGGAATTAGGAGGGGACAAACATTCAAACCAAATCACCACATCTTACAGTCCTTTCAAATTGGCTTTGTGCTGAAGTGTTCCTTCAACACTATGCCAGGCTGCTTTCTCTGAGCCTGCATCCTACTCTGGCCATGTACATGGTGCTTTTGAATCTCCTAACACTCCCCCGCCCTGCAAAAACAACAAACCAAAACAAAACAAAAAACGACAACAAAACACTCCCTCTCCAGCTTTTTCTCTAGACTTTAGATGATTTATTGTGTGTCTTAACTGTAATCTTTTGTCCCAGGTGACTGCAGGTCTTTCATTCACCCTATGACATTTTCTAGCACTACTTTCTGCTTTTCTACCCTGTGTGAGTTCTGAGTCAGGACAAACAGAGATAAATGCCTGGTATAAGTCCTTCAGGTAGTTCCCAGACATCTTAGAACAGACACAATAACTTGTGAGAAGATTTGCTGTGCTCCTTGAGGCAAAACCAAGATCCCCTTCCAGAAACGCAGGCTGTTATCTTCAATCACCCTTATCCTGGGAGAGTGTAGAGCAAGGGAAAATAAAAATGCTATTATATAATGTTTTCTTACTACTTTGAAGTTGTCTTTTTCTTTTTTTGGTATTTAGTTGATTATTACAATCTTTTGACTGTTTTTCAGAGTTCTGGAAAATTTGTACCTTACAGTTTCTGCTTGGTTTTTAATCTTTCTGTGGAGGCACAGGAGCTTATAGCTACCAACTGTACCATTTTGCTAATGTCCCTTATCAAATATTTCCTTTTGAAAAAATCACTTCTGGTTTCTTACTGGAACCTGGCAGCAGTTGTGTAAGTTGCTATATAATTCATCATACTATAATGCCTATCATGTTATGATTATCACCTGGAAGTGGTTTATGTGAGATCTGGCTTAAGCAGATCCTGAAAAGACAAGATTCCCATGGCATCCACTTGTGTTACATTGACATCACTCTTTCAACACACATTTTTAACCTATTGAGGAGTCACCTGTGAACAAATATTTCAGTCTTGATTTATATGTGGTTTTGACAATATGCTCACATGGGCTGGTTTTATGTCCACAGTCAGGGGTAGCCATCATTTGCAGTTGGGAAAGTGTATTATATCACTGGGCAAGACTTTGGTCAGTAAACGTGTTTGCTCATTTTGCTTGAAAGAAGAAATAATCAGAGGTATAGATATACACTGATTCATGGGCAATGGCTAATGGTTATGCCTAATGGTCAGTGACTTGGAATGACAAGATTTGAAAATCAGTGACAAAGAGATCTGGAAAAGAGATGTATGGGTGAATCTATCAATATGGACCCAAATTGGAGGATAGTTGTTTTGTTTGTGTGAATGTACAACAAAAGAAATCCACTCTAGAAGAGTCTTTCAATAACCAGGTGGATGCAATGACAAAATTGGGGATATAGTCAACATCTTACCACAGTCACTAAAGTATCTGTTTAAAGAGTTGAAGTGACCAGAGCAGCAGGGATGAGCAGTATATACAGGCTAAACAACAAAGGTTCCCCCCCGGCCAACACTAACCTGGACATGTTTTCTTTTGCCTGTCTACCTGACAGTGGCAGAGACCAATGTTGAGGTTCCAATACAGCCAAATTCCACAGGGGAACCAACCAGTTACCTAGTGGCAGGTTAATTGCAATAATGTCTTCTGTCATGAATAGACCTTTCATTACGGATGTATTTGTGCTCACTGGAGAGCCTTTTGTCTTGGATATGGATTTGCCTTAATATCCTAATGCTTCTTCCAGCATCACCATCCAACAATTTTTAGAATGCCTTATTAATTATTCTTTTGTCCCAAATAACATTGTTCTGACTATGGGACACATTAATACACTGTTTTCCAAAGTGGTTTTATCAATATATGCTCCCACCGGAAGTAGAGGAGTGTCTACATTGCTACACATCCTCACCAATATCAGTTATTTTCCAACTTCATTTATGGGTTAAATATTTTGTCATTCTCTAGTAAAACTGAAAAGGAGAATATTTTACAACTTAGCAATTTATTTCAACAGTTTATACCTTAAAATACTCTTGATAAAGTTCATGAGAAGATACATATACAAATGTTCATAATAGCATTATTCAAGTTAGCAAACAAATGGAAACAACCTACATGTATATAAACAGTAGAATGGTTAAATAAATATTGGCAAATCACACACTACAATACTGGGCATAAGTGAAAATAAATGTATTAAAGTTGCACATTGCAGTGTGAACAAGTCTCAAAAACATAATATCGAGCCAAGAAGCAGCCATGGAAAAATATATACACTATGATTCTGTTTATATAAAGTTCAAAAACAGAAAATCTATACATATTTCTTAAGGAAATTCAGACAAGTGTTAGAATCTATTGCAAAGAGAAGCAAATGGTTAACACAAAATTTAAGATAGAGTTTTCCTATGAAAGGGTGATGCAATGGGTAAGGCTCACGTGGGCTTCCCTGATAACCTTGGAAGTCTATTTGTCAAGCTGAGTGGCAGGTATTTATATTCATTTTATTATTTTCTTTAAGCCATGTTTGCTGGGAAATATATTGTGTGTTCACCAAAACTTTTTCTCTTGCAGGGCACATAGAGCTGCACTTTTCCCAGCCCGCTTGCCTTTAGGGGAACTTACAACATCAGTTCTAGTCAATGAAATGTGAGGGGACGTGATGTGCATCACATCCAGGCTGAAACAGTAAAAGCTACCGCATAGCCTCTCTGGCACTCTTTTCCCTGTCATGTTGGTTGTGTCAGATGGAGACAACCTGGACCTCTTGAGTCACTGCTGGAAGGGGGTGCCCTGGAGAACCTCTGGACCTATATAGACTTTGTGTGAGCATGGTGGCTAAGCACTGAGACATAGGCATTTCTTATTGCAGCATGAACTCATCTTTCTTGTCTAATGCAATGAACTTAAATGATTTGTTTATTTGCTCTGTGTACACAGTAAACTTCTCAATATATAAAAAAAAGCTCATGCTTAGGAGACAGACTTGGAGAGGGAAATTGTAGGTGGTAGCATCACACAGGATTCCATCAAAATTCCCACAAAAAAAAAAAAATGATCAGTCAAAGGGAAAATCCAAGTAAACCTCAGGCCTGGGATGGTTGGGATTTTCCATCTTCCCCTCCTCTCCTCTGGTAAATGCACTATTGGGAACACGACGGTCATCACAAGGCTGAGATTGGTCATGATTCGTCATCCCCAAAACTGTTATAGAACCACCTGAATGCCAAGGAGTTCATTGTGACTTGGAGCCAGGCTGTGAGAGTTTCTCCTTTCTAGGGTCTTTCTGGGTAGACTGCAACTGGTGGGCCTCAGGCAGGGTCAGCCAGCTGATCTGTCTTGGGTTGGCCAGTTGTCAATCACTGTCAATGGATCTTATCCTTCACTGCACGTCCTTTCCTCCTTAGCTTTCCTCTTTGCCTACACCAGGCATCCCCCAGATTCCTGGTGACTTTGCAAAGAGCTAGGATTTCTAGGCTAGTGAGTGCACATATGTGTTACATGGATGGTTTACTAAAATGCAGAGGGCTCGGCTTCTCCCTCAGAACTTTGTATCTTGTAGGTTAGACTGGGGCACAAGAATTTGCATTTCTACCAAGTTCTCCAGTGATTCTGAGGCTACTGGTCTGAGAACTCAACTTTAAGAACGATCTTGGATTTTCTCCAGTGCTCCAAAAGGTGGGAGGAAGCAGAAGTTCTCTCTGTGTTAGAGGGTCAGAGAGATTCTCCAGGGCTGCCAGCCACTTGGATGTGTGTTTCACTGGGTTCTGTGGTCTGGGGCTGGCTGGCTGCCTTCATAACTCAGAAGTGGTCCTGGCATCTGCACTGGCCTCTTTCAGGTGACTCAGTTAAATAGCAGAAAGCGACAGAAGAAAATATGGAAGGGGACTGGAGCTGGACTCCTTTAAAAGGACTTTTTCATGAAAAAATGTTATTCTCTAAGAAACTATTGCTGTTGGCTAACTGTGGGAGTGACCCTTTTCAGGACAGGAGAGGAGACAGTTCTAGGCACCCTGTGGGAACTTCCCAGCTCTAATTTCTCTTATTGTAATGAAGACTGGTGGGTAATGGGATTAGAGTCTCGCCCCAGGGCCCGCGTGGTTCTGCAGGAATGGTTTCCCGCTGCGACACATTTGGTCTGTGGGGAGAGGAGGGATGCTGGAGGCAGATTTGCTGACAGGAAGCAAAGCCAGGCTGGCCTGGCGTCATCTGATTCCCTGTGTACTTGGCTGGCCCGGGGAACCTTATGTCGTCCTTTCTACCCAAGGTCACGAGGAACAGGGAGTGCCGATGGCCACCCTGCTACAGCCCCACAGGGCAGGCTCTGTGGAGGAATGTGGTTCCATTAAAACACAGTCACCCCCCTGGGGCAGCTCAAGGAGACAGTGATAATCTTTAGATCTGACCCTGAAGTTTAAAGAAACTACTGAGAATAAAAACATGTCAGCACATTTTGCAAAAAACCTAGACCTGGTCTAGGCCAGTTAGGGAAGCAGGCAGGAAGGGTAGAACTGAGATTTCTTTAGCACCTGTTAAATACTTGGGGATTTAAATACCTCCTCTAATTTGTACATGTATGGAAATGCTGGAAACTAGAATTTATCATCTTAATTATATGAGGAAATAAACTGGGATCAGAGAGGGTAACTGATTTGCTGAAATTTGGTAAGTGGCAAAGTGTGGCTGTGATGTTCAAGCTGACCCAGCTCCAAACCGTGTCCTCGGCCACAGGACCTTGCTGTCTGAAATGTCAGGTTTCATGTGGACCAGAAAAAAGTAGGCCATTAGGGAACAAAATGTCTGTACACATCGACATGTGTCTTTCATTTTCTCCACAGGGCCTGCACATTTGTCAACTGCACACTTTGTCCTGGTGCAAAGTGGATATTTACCCCCGATCTTACTTTGAGAACCACCCCAAGTGCCAACTTATCCCTAATGATTCCCCCTCCCCAGCACATGTTTCCTGGAATCTCGCCCTCTTAACAGTCCTGTATCATTACTGTATCTCACACTTCATTCATTCATTCAATAGACATTGATTGAGATGTGCCTTTTCTAGGCTAGATATTTTTTAGGCTCTGGGGACACAGGCATTCACAAGATAGATCAAGTCTCTGCCTTCTTAGACCTTTATATTAAAAAATATTATTTGATTTCAGCTAGTGAAAAGTGTTTTGATGAAAAATATACAAGAGCAAGGAGTTTGAGAGTGTTTTGGAGGAAGAAAAGAAGGAATGGTCACAAGAGGCCATAGTGGTGAGATGACAGCTGATCAGATACCTAAAGCTACTGAGCAAGTGATGTGACAATGTGGAGAGAATATTCTAGCAGAGCGAGCAGCAAGCATGCAGGCCCTGTGGTGGGAATGAGGGATGTGTTTACAGGACAGCCCACTGTCCAGCCTGGCTAAGGTGGAGTAGCGTGGGGGATAATGGTTGACAATATGGTGGTAAAAGCCAGGTAGCCCACAGCTCACAGCTCCCCAGCTCAACCTGGGACAAGATAGTTCTCTTTTCCGAGTCCCAATCTGCTCAGCGGTAAAATATGGATTATAATGCTTGCCAGACTGTATTGTTTGGGAGTCAAACCAAAAACAATGTAGAAAAGGCCTGATTCTAATAGACTCAAGCACCACTTTCACGTCCCTTCCTCTTTTTCTCCCCCCTCCCACCCCATTAGCTCTTCTATTTTCCCCTTCCTTCTTATCTTCCTAAAGAAAAACCAAAAAATCTATCCATCCTAAAAACCAAGCCTATGCAGGTCCCTGAGCATATGGAAGTGACTTGACCAAGTTTCTGGCTCTCACTCTCGGAGGGGAAGGTCATGGTGACAGTAGAATCAGCCTGACGATCTCCCGAGGCCTGGACCCCATCCCACGGGAGCAGGGTGGAGAGAGGGAGGAGCTGCCCAGGAGTGTCAGTAAATGAGTTCCAAGGAGGTGCTATGTGAGCTGCATTTTAATGGATTTCTGGAATATTCTAGGGCATTCCAAGTAGGGCAAAGTATATTCCCTATGAAAGGCAGAATAATGGCTCCCCACAATGTCCGTGTCCTAATCCTTAGAACTTGTGAATATGTTATCTTACATGGTGAACAGAGCATAGAAGATGTGATGAAGTTAAGGATTTTGAGATGGGGAGATCATCCTGGCTGGTCCAGGTAGGTCCAGGGTAATCACAAGCATCCCTATATGTGACAGCAGGAGGCAGATGGGTCAGAATCTGAAGACATTACTCTGTTGGCTTTGGAGATGGACGAAAGGGGCCAAGAGTGGAGGATTGCCAGTGGCCTCTGCAAGCTGGAAAAGACATGGAATGGCTCCTCTTCTAGAACCTCCAGAGAGAACGTAGCCTGGCCGACACTTTGAGTTTGGCCCCACCAGACCCATTACAGACTTCTGACCTCCAGAATTGGGAGATAATACATTTCTCTTGTTTTAAGTCACCACGTTTGTGGTGATTTGTTATAGCAGCCATAGGAAACTAATACTTTCCAAAGAGAGGAAACCGAGAGCTGGTCCACAGAGGTGAGTAGACTCTAAACTGGAAAGTGCCTGGTCTTCCATGCACTGTATTCCATAACCAGGGATAGGTACCTGTTCTCCATTGCTTTTGTCTCAGAGCTTTTCAATATCTAGTGAATGATGATGCTAAAACCCAGCTGCCTAATTCTAAACCCTCTTTCGTCATCACTGGACCCCTTCTTCCTATTCCCCTTCAGCATTCATCACCGAACTCATCAGGCAATCTGTAGAGCCATCCCCAAGCCGGAGCTGCCTATGTCAGATCCGTCACAATCTTAAATGGTCCCTGACTCTGACCTCCTTGCCTCAGTTTTCACCTCCTTGAAACCCATCGCCTCATTGTAGCTTCCCGCATCAGATCCATACCTCCAGCTACCAAATTTAGCATTTCAACTTGGATGTCATACAATAACTTACTTCTACAACTGAATTCCACCCCCCACCTTATCCCACATGATCATGATGAATGGCATAAGCATTTTCATAGAAAGATACTCAAGAAACTTCACAGGCAAAATTGGTTTCTTCCTCTCCACCGCACCCTGATGTCTAGGGGCCCAGGAACTTTGCTGCTAACCTTGGAATATTTTTGCATCTTTTCCTTCCTCCCGTACCCACTGTCCATAGTCATTTTCCCTCTTCACTGTTTGCCTCTTGGCTGACCTTCTACATCTAGCCTCAGTGTCCTCTATTCTGTCCTACACTCGAGTTACCTGGCAGGTTGGTGTCACAGCACATTTCAGACTGAGCAAGTCACTCCCTGCTCAAACACGCTCCATTGCATACATCACAAAGTCTGTGCTGCTTTGTCTGTCATTCCCAAATCTCCTCAATTTGGCAACAGTCTGCTTTTTCATATGAATCTCACTATGTTCCCCATTCAGTATACTGTGCATTCTTGGCAATTCACCAATCCTTGAATATACCTTTATTCTTCTGATTTCATGCCTTTATTCAAACTATGTCCTACATGCTATGACCTTCTTCCTATTGAAGTGCTTTCCCTTCCTTCCAGACTCAAAGAAAATATTAACACCCTTCTGAACCCTTATGAGGTCCCTGCCTACCTTCTTAATAATGTGCTCTCTCCTATTTTCCAATATCGAATATGAGAGTGGAGCTTCTCTTGTAGTGAGAATTGAGTCATTTGGTATAATTTTGTGTCTTGTAATCCTTAAAGTTTGTAGCCCTATCTTCTTTCATTTGAAAAAGTATTTGGGACACCAAGTTGAGTAGCCATTTTTAGAGTCTTTTGATTTTTTTTTTATTAGCCAACTCTCCCTCCCTTTCCGTCTGGGATTAAATGTCTATCCTTAGGGCTCCCTTCCTCTCAAATGTAGTTTCAATCTTTGGGAAATATGTCAGGCATCTTCCATTTCTCTCTCTCACTCTGTTACCCACTCTGCTACACCCTGTTCCATGTCCCTGGAGGCTGAAGTGTATGGATTGCATCCATGGACTCCTTTGCTGTGTGGCTTTGTTTGAGTGAATCCAATGGGCAGCCCCAGTAGGAGACTGCAGAGAAGGAGAGAGAGCCATTTGTTCCGGCCTCTCCTTCCAGTGGCTCCATTGCAGGCTGTCTGCATCCTTTATCCAAAGCCACAGCTCCTTCCAGGCACCCACCATCTCCCCCTACCCTCTACTCACTGTATCACGACGATGGAAGCCATAGGCTCATTCTGCTGCTACTGACCAAACAGGACATTGCACCATTTTTTGTTTTCCTTTTCCTAAACTCTGCCTACATCTTTGCAAATAGTCCTGTTATTGCGTGTTCCTAAAAAGTGTCTGATTGGAGTGTGCCATTTCTTTCCTACCAGGACTCTGACAGCCAGTGCGATCTTCCACTATTCCTTGAGCTCGTGTTCTTCTCCCCTCAGATCCACAGTGACCAGAGCAGGACCTGGAGTAAGATTCCAGCTAGCATTTATGATGGGAGGGGAAGGTGGGCTACATGCGAGCACATCTGCCGCTGATACCTGCAGTAATAGTAACATCAGGCTTCATTATGGCCATTCTTATGAACTTCTGGGCAGTTGTTACCAGGCAGCTCTGGGGCACGTCAGTGCTCAGCACATGGGATTTCTCAGTAAAGGATGGTGGGATTGAGTTGAATCAGACCCACTGCTGTATCCCTCTTCTTCTGCAATTGTTGGAACTCAGAAATGTCTACTGCTAGTGGCAGAATAATATACCTGGGTCATATAATCTCATTCATGCCTAAACTTCCTGCTGTTTTCCTATATGTGATAAAATTCCCCAAAAGCTATTCTGATCCCTTCTTGGCCTGAGAGGCATGAAGATGTTTGACTGGCAGTCTGGAAAAGGCAACTTCTCTGGGACCCAGAGGTAGAGGCTGCTGAGTGAGTGACACAGACAGATCTGTGGGGAAGTGCAGCCCCAGCTCTTGGCTGAGACAGAATCGTGGATAAACAACTCCCCAGGAGGAACTCCCACCCCACCTGGCACATAAAGCTGCCACTCTATGCCAGCCTCCTCTCATGCTGTGTTATTCATAGGGAAGGGAGGGGTAGTTGAGAGAGGTCCAAGGACATGGCCTTGGGACAAGTGAGGAGCATTTCTAACGGAGTTGGTGCAATGGAAGGCCAGAGTCTCTGGAAAGAAGCACAATGAACAAGTCTGCAATGGAAAGGGAGAGATTCGCCCCATGTGGCTTCCAACAGGCAGTGCGACTCTACCCTGAAGTGAGTTCCAACTTGTGGATCTCAAAGTATAGGCCTGGACCAATAGCTTCAGGGTCACCCAGAAATTTTAAGAGATGCAAATTCTCAAGCCTAACCCAGATCTGTGGAATAAGGCTCACTTATGGAGGTGTCCTGCAATCTGCATTTGAGCAGCCCACTTGTGATTCTGAAGCTTGCTATTGTCTGAGAAAAATTGAGTTAGAGGAATCTGTGGTTACAGCTCCTACTGGTATCCAGGGTCTACTAGCGGGTGTTATAAGCCAATGTGGAAATGATGTACCCCCTTCACTGCCTCTCCAGGAAGACAGCACAGCTCGGAGACTTGCAGGCTTGGTATGGAGACGGAGAAGATATTTACATATATAAAGCTCCGACTTCTGTCTTCGAATTTCACCTAAACCTTTCTAGTTTAAGTCCTGGATAGCTGGAGGGCTAGGGGTTCTCAGCAGGGAGAGAGGGGTAGAAGCAGTTCTGTAGGGACCTCAGGCCCCCATTTTAAGTGCTCTGCCAGCACCTTGGCTGAGGACTACACAGGGAACTCTAGGTCATGCCCCATTTCTGAGACCGAGGAACTGGAGGAACCTGCCACAGCTTTGGTCTCCAGCCACTGCTGAA
>CAUYSK010079936.1:0-22649 GCA_963575035.1 Avahi laniger | reverse complement strand
GCGGACGGATTGTTTGAGCTCAGGAGTTCGAGACCAGCCTGAGCAAGAGCGAGACCCCGTCTCTACTAAAAATACAAAGAAATTCGGTGGACAACTAAAAATATATAGAAAAAATTAGCCGGGCATGGTGGCGCGTGCCTGTAGTCCCAGCTACTAAGGAGGCTGAGGCAGAAGGATCGCTTGAGCCCAGGAGTCTGAGGTTGCTGTGAGCTAGGCTGACGCCACGGCACTCTAGCCCAGGCAACAGAGGGAGACTCTGTCTCAAAAAAATAAATAAATAAAGATTAAAAAAAAATAAAATAAATGAGGTCACTCCTTGCTTAAATACCCTTTAGTGGCTTCCCATTACACGTAACATAAAATTCAAACTCCTCCTTCAAATCCAGGAGGCCCTGTATGATCTGACACTGTCTATCCTGCCCACCTCCTCCCCTGTCCCTCTCCTTCGGTCTCTAGGTTTCAGGCACTCTGGCCTTCTTTCAGCCTCCAGCCTTCAGGCCTCTTCTTCCTGAGATCTCTGTACTCAGGTGTCAGCTCAAATATCAACTCCTCAGAGATTTCCTTGACTAGGCAATTGAAAGAAGTACTTCTCTATCCCCATTACTCTATTATATCATTATTTCCTTTATTTCTTTATAGCACTTAATATTATCTTATATTTAAAATGATCTGTTTTTGTTTATTGTCTGACACTCCTATCTAAAAAAATAACTCAATGAGAACAGGGACTGTGTTTTTCACTGTTCTATCTCTGTCCACTATAGAAGTGTCTAGCACACAGCAGAAACACATATTGCATATTCCTTTATATATGCTTAGACTCTATTTCATTTTATTCACTTCTCCTTAATATCTCACCAGATTTCTTTTGAAGAAAAAATATTTAAAAAGAAACCTTACCTTTTACATGATTTCTGAAAGACCTCAGTTGAAGAACACTCTATTGCTAGAATGGGATTGGATTCCTCTCTATAAAAATGACAAGCTCCAAACAATTTTTCTGTCCCCT
Organism: Avahi laniger; assembly: GCA_963575035.1. Lineage (NCBI taxonomy): Eukaryota > Metazoa > Chordata > Mammalia > Primates > Indriidae > Avahi > Avahi laniger. Next base: position 21,640 of record CAUYSK010079936.1, on the reverse strand, counting down.
AAAAAGCTACAGTGATCTTGCTTCATTTGGAAAGCAGTGCTTAAATAAGGGTGTCTAGAATCAGCATTGAAACTGACTGATGGCTTGAGACACAGAAAACAAAGGTTGTGGAGGCTGCTTCTATCTCATCATGACTAGGATGTAAACACATGCATTCTTTCCCATTATAAGTAATTAACTACCCAATTTTGTGCTATTCAAATTTAGCAATGTTATAGAAAAGATACATCCTGATGAATTAGTCAAGGAAAGATGAGGAGTGATATCTTTAAAATAAACATACTGTTAAGGAATAGCAGCAAAATATATCAAATCAATCTTTTAAAAAGAATCCCAGAAGATAGAGAAGATATAAACATATACCTTAAAAATGTTTTTTCTTAGTGAGCAACTGTGTTAGCTACAGTCGTCTCAAGTTGGAAAGGAAGTCAGGATTTAATAAAAACAAAAAGTATTTCCTAATTCCTCAATATTGAGTTCCCGATTTCTTTAAATCCACTAATGCTTGCTGACATATCACAAGCAGTTAGATCTCTTATGAACTTAATAAATGTAGAAACCAAACAAAATATTATTTTCTAAAGAAGTCAACCCACATACAGCAGGACCTCAGAAAAACATCACTTGCTATAGAGGAGTAGTAGAGAGTGTAAAGCAAGGGCCAGCTGCCTGTTTTGTGAATAAAGTTTTATTGGTACATGGCCACCCCCATTCATTTACATATCATCTATGGCTGCTTTCAGGGTATACTTGCAGAGATAGATGTTTGCCACAGAGACCAGACAAACCACAGAGCATAAAAATATTATCTGGCACTTTCTAGACAACGTTTGCCAATCTCTGGTTATAAAAGGTAAATTGGGTAAAGTTGAAGAAAACCTTAATTTAAGGAATATGCTTCTGCACAGACCCAAAGAAGAGCATCATAAGGCAACTCCAGTGTACATCTAGACTGAAAATATGATTATTTTCAAACAAATGAAGCAACAACAAAAAAGGAAAACAAACCCAAGCCCAGACATGACTACAGCTTATTCTTAAATCGCATCACACAGCACATCTGTACACTCAGAGGATATGCCGTGTGTCTATCCTCCCACGGCAGGAATCACCTCTCTTTCTTTCTTCTCCTGTAGTTTCTGCTTCTCCTCTTCTCTCTCTTTTCTCTGCTGTTCTTCCCATTCTTCCTTTAACTTTCACTTGAAAGGAAAAAAAAAAAAGAGAAGGAAAAGTCATTTTTTTCGGACTCACTTTTTAAAAATATTTAATATACAGGGCAAATAAATTAAAAAAACTTTAAAAACCTTGGTAAAATGAACAACAGTTTTTTTTTAAGTTTCAGATAAGGAACTCTTAATGAGGGTTATTTTGGTTAACTAATTAATTGGTTCACTGGTTATGTGATTAATACTGTACCTCTTGCTCTTCCTGCCGTTTCCTAGCTGCCTCTTCCTTTTCCTTCTTTATTCTGAATTCTTCTTGTGCCTTCTGCTCCCTCAGCAACCACTCCTCATGCAACTTTTGCCTATCAATATAATGATACAATCAAATAAAAGAAATGGGCATTGACTTACAAATACATACATATGCATATAGTAGCAAAATCACATGTTTTGGGACTGATTAAAATACCATGAAGGATAAAGCAGTCAAGTGTGGGTAAGAGAACGAGAAGAGTAGAGCTTCTAGAAAAGCACTAAGTGTCAGCAACTATCTTCCTAAATGGTAATAACTTAAAATCGCTACTTTTACATTTCATAGGTGTGTATGGCTGTGACATCTTTTACAAAGAAAAAAAAGGATGCTATGACATTCCCTTTAGGCTGATCACAGTGATTTTGGGTGCCAATAAAGTGGGTAGCAAGTTTCAAAGCAACATCTAGCTTTTCACACTCAGAAAGCATTACCCTTCCTATTCTATGCATTTAAAAGTGGCAATTCTGTGACAGTAGCACTCTGAAAACCCAGCATCTTCTGCCATAAACCTTTGGAGTACTACTACACACAGTTGCCTCTAAACACCTAACTGTTGAATGAAGGAAAATAAAGCTACATTGTGATTATGTCTTTAAAATAAGGGAAGATAAAGGGTTTTAAAAAAAAATTTCTGAACATTCCGGAGGAGAGAAGAAAGCTATAGGTTTTAAGAAAAGATAAAGTTATAAAAATAAATTAGCAAGCGTCTAGTCTATTTTTTAAATTGATCAATTATAAAGAGTGATGCTACCTTAAAGTGGCAAGTGCCTCAGACATCCAACATAACAAGTCTCTAATTTAAAGGGGGGTCAGATTTGCCAAGTTTATTTGCCAATCAAGTGTTTAGAACCTAGATTTCATTTTTTCTACTGAATTTGTAAAAGAAAAATGAGATATGAGAAATTATTCTATGTTACTTCTGCAACATTAGGAGTTAAATAAGGTTTTTTGTCTAGCCTGGGGACCTAACCGCAATTTTAAATATTCCACGGGAAAATACATTTCCAACTTCAGATTCCAGGAACATATCTTTTAGCCATGGTAGAGGCTGATGTGTTACATATGTCAATGTTCCTATGCATGTTTGGGGTACTGTATAGATGTTTCAGTGTTCAGAACTCTGATTTACAAATCATTTGAGGAACATATTAATTGTATATAACTGAACCAAATGGCATATAATTTAAGACCACAAAAAAGTAAAATGCTATGAACTTTAATAACTTGAATGTACTATACATCTGTTTTAAAATAGGACATAAACCCATACAGTATTTTCATATAACTAATTTTCCTGTTTTTTAATAAAGCAGTATGCAACTCATAGTAATATAAAATAAAGATAAAAATACACAAAGATACACGTATGTGATTTAAAACAAGCATTTCAAATAAACGGGAAAACAAAAAAATTACTTCCCTATTTCATACCATATATATCATCTGCATCCTAACAGAAATCTATAATAATTAGAGTTATTACAGCACCTCCTATCTGCTGACACTGTTTTAAGCACTATACGTGTATCACCTCATTTAATCTCCACAATTCTATGAGGTAGACACTATGATTGATTTTACCTTCACTTTAAAGACAAGGAAATTGAAGCTTAGAAAGATTAAGAAACTTGAACACAGCTAGTAAGTAGCAGGGCCAGGTCTGGAACTCAGGACTAGCTGAATCCAATTCCATATTCTCAATCACTACTGGTCTTTTAATTTTTTTGGCATTTTGATAATTTTACCTATTTATGTGCTTAGGTAGATAACAAGAATCAATTACAAGAAAAGCAACATTTCCTGTGAACATACTAAATAGCTAGAGAATGTATATAAAGTTTTTCTTTTTTTAAAATTTTTTTTAATTATGGCAAAATAGACATAGCACAAAATTCACTAGTTTTACCATTTTTAAGTGTATAATTGAGTGTCATTAAATATATTCACATTGGTATGTGCCACATTAAAAAAAAAGAAAGAAGGAAAGAAACTACCCCCTGAAAAAATATTAACAGAAAAAACAGCAGAATATTTTCATCATCTTGGGATAGGGAAGACCTTTTCATTCAGGCACCAAGGCCAGATATCATGAAAAAAGATATCATGAAAACCAAATCACAGTAAGTAATGCTGTAAGCAAAGTTAGGATGACTGACAAATAAGAAAAATATGCATCACATATATGACAGATAAAGAATTAACACCCTTAATCAAGTAATAAAATTACTTACAAAACAAATTAAAAAACATGTATCCAATAAGAGAAAGGTATAAGACTTAAGCAGTCTATAAATAGGTGATAAAACACATAAAAAGATACTCAACCTTACTAGTTCAGAAATGTATGTTTGAAACAATGAATATAGCTTTTCACTACTATGAGTTTCAAAATTTGATAATGCCTAGTGTGAATGAAGGTACAGGGAGAGGCACCTTTATTCACTGCCATAAGGGCTGCAAACTGGGATGCCCTTTCTACATGGCCATCAACATTATGCATGGACTTATTCTTTGATCCCAGCAATTTCATTTCTAGTCATTTTCCTAAGGAAATAATAGGACAATTATCAAGGATATATAAGCATGGATGCTCACTGCAACTTCTTACATAAAAGTAAAAAACCATTATAACCCAAAAGTCCATCAGTAGAGAATAAATTATGAATGGATGAATTATGAATAAAGAATAAATTATGCTGGATCCATACACTGGATACTGTGCTGCCATTAAAATGGTTGAATTAGATCTCAGCATCGACACTGAGATATATGCACTATATATTTAGCAAGAAAGCGATTTATAGAAACATATGTATAAATATCATCCCATTATAGAAATACACATGTACATTTACACTTTCTTTCTTTCTTAAGAGTGGCTATTGGCCAGCAAACATGTAAAAAAATGCTCAACATCTCTAATCATTAGAGAAATGCAAATCAAAACCACAATGAGATATCACCAAACCCCAGTGAGATTGGCCTCTATCAAAAACTTCCAAAACAACAAATGCTGGTGAGGATGTGGAGAGACAGGAACACTCTTACACTGCTGGTGGGACTGCAAATTAGTGCAACCTCTGTGGAAGAGAATTTGGAGATACCTCAAAGAGCTAAAAATAGAAACATCATTCGATCCAGCAATAGCACTATTAGGCATCTACCCAAAAGAGCAAAAGATATGCTATAATAGAGACACCTGCACCCAAATGTTTATAGCAGCACAATTCACTATTGCAAGGATGTGGAAACAATCCAAGTGCCCATCAATTCATGAGTGGATTATTAAAATTTGGTATATGTATACAATGGAATATTACTCAATCATAAGAAATGACAGTGATCTAGAACCTCTTATATTTTCCTGGATAAAGCTTGAGCCCATTATCCGAAGTGAGGTATCACAAGAATGGAAGAATAGGCTCCACATGTACTTGCCATCAAATTGGCACTGACTGATCAACACTATGGTGCTCACATGGTAGTAATATTCTCCAGGGGTTAGGGGGTTGTTGGGGGGTAAACTCACAACTAATGGACGTGGGTGGTGAGCATTTTAGAGGGGAAGGGCATGCCTCTAACCCTCGCTTGGGCGAGGCGAAGACATAAAATGTAACCAAAATGTGTGTACTCTCATAATATCCTGAAATAAAAAAAAAAAGAGTGACTATGTTTGGGTGTGTTGCATTTATTACAGCCCTTTTGCTTTTTACATTTGTTAATTATTTGGGTTTTTTTCTATTTCAAAATCATTTACAAATTAGTAAAAACAGTGAAGAATATCTCGATTAAAAAAATGATAACACCTAGCTTTAGCCCATCAGGTAGAGATTTAAATAGTTTATACATGGTATTTTATAAGACCTATTTTGTACAAGATTTTATACAGAAAACCCATACTAGTTAGCAACGGTTGATAATATTCCAAAATAACTTTGTTTGCTTTAAGTATCTCAATTAGTGCTGACCTCTCTCTCTCCAACAATTTCTCTTCTTCCAGTTGCTGTTCTTCAATGAAAGCATCCTCCTCCTCTTCCTTCTGTGAGAGTCCTGAGGAAATTAAGATGGTTATTAAACTATCTGAGTATTGCAAATCCTTGGTCAAAAATTCAGGAAAAAATACATACAATCTTTAATCTTTACAGTTATGGTTAAAAACCCATTTCTAAAACTTTCTAATATTAAGGGCTCTAACCACCTTTATTTGGTACAAGGTAAGCATCAAAAAGAACAATAATGGTAGTGGACAACATATTAAACTAAAAAATTAATGGTTTCAAAGATACACAAAAAGGTGGTAGAGGTGTGGGAAGGAAGCATGATAACTTAAAAGTGTAGAAAGACTTATTGCAGAAAAACCATCACTTTTGAACCCCTCACTGTAAAAACTTAGACAAAGATGTTAAAAACACTGGATGAAAGCTTGTTGGGGAGAGGACATTTACACTATTTCAAAATATCACTCCACAGATGAGGACTAATTACAAATGGGGAAAAATGTACCTTTAAATGGAACAATCTAACAAGTAACACTTTAACCACACTTAGCATCATTAGGAGTGGAACAACCTGACAGGATTGGTCTTGCGATGTATGCCATTAAGAAGTTTACAACGTCCACTCTATAATCGTTTCTCATAGAAAGTGTCACCTGAAGCTAATCATGAGACGACAGACTAATCCAGAATGCAGGGCATTCCACGAGATAACTGGCTTGAGCTTTTTAAAACAATCAATCCTGGTTTGGGGAAGTTTAAATACAGCCTGTATATCATATCATTGAGTTACTATTTGTTTACTCAGGTGCAAGTTTGGTATTGTGGTTCTGTGGGAGAACTTCCTTATTCTTAGGAGTTACAGGCTGAAGGATTTAGGGGCGAGGTGCTGTGATATCTGCAACTGATGTGCAAAGGGTTCAGAAAAAATTTTGTATGTATGTATCTTTCTATATAAAAAGAGAGAAAGAAAGTAAGGTCAAATGTTGGCAACTGGCAAATCTACAAATCTAGCTGAAGGGCTCATGGATATTTATTGTACTTTTTTTTTTTTTTTGGAGACAGGGTCTTGCTCTGTTGCCTGGGCTAGAGTATAGTGGCTCATCATAGCTCACTGCGACCTCACACTCCTAGGTTCAAGCAATCCTCCTGCCTCAGCCTCCCAAGTAACTGGGACTACAGGCACACACCACCATGCCCGGATAATTTTTCTTTTTTCTTTTTTCTGTGATGGCCTGCTACACAGGATAATTTTTCAATTTTGTTGTAGAGATGGGGTCTCTCTATGGTCTCGCTGTGCCATTCACAGTCAAGGGAAATGTAAACAAATGTAAACATGCAGTATTAAATCATAACTGCATAAAATTATATAGTATATACTGTACATATTGTAATAATCTCATAGTCACCTCCTGCTGCTATTGCGGTGAGTTCAAATGTTGTGAGTATCCGCTTAAAATGTCACATGAACTCCATGGGAGCAGTTTGCCTCCCAGTAAATCGTGTATTGCAGTAAAAAGTGATCTCTGGAGTATTTTGCATCATATTTAGTGTAATAGTGTAAACCCTGAACGACACCATGGGACCTGTACGAAGTGCCACTAGTGATGTTGGAAGTGCTCGCAAGAAGCAAAATCATGACATTACAAGAAAAAGTTGAATCGTTTGATATGTACCATAGATTGAGGTCTGCCGTTGCAGGTGCCTGCCATTTCAAGACAAACAAATCCAGTGTAAGGACTATTGTTTAAAGAAAAAAAAAAAAAAGGAAATTTATGAAGTTACTGCAGCTACTCCAGCAGGTTGAAAATCTTGCACTTTTTGCAAAGTACCTTTTTATCTCATATTGAAAATGTAGCTTTTATGTTGGTGCAAGATTGCTATAAGAAAGCATATCTACAGACTCCGCTATGAGTCAAGAAAAAGTGAAATCATTATATGACAATGTAAAACAAAAGGAAGATGAAGGATCTAAAGCTGGAGAATTTAATGCCAACAACGAATGATCTGATAATTTTAGAAAGAGGTTTGGCTTAAACAATGTCAAGAAACCAGGAGAAGCAGCTTCTGTTGACCAAGAGGCAGCAGATGAGTTCCCAGATGCTACTAAGATCACTAAGAAGAAAGATATCTGTCTAAATAGGTCTCTAGACAAAATTTTCCTATTCTGGAAAAATTTGCCTCAAACGACATTTAGTAGTAAGAAAGAGAAGTGAGCACCAAGATTTAAGGCAAGAAGGGATAGGCTAACTCTATTGTTTTGTGCAAATGAAGTTGGGTTTATGATCAGGACTGCCCTTATCTATAAAGCTGCTAACCCCAAGCCTTAAAGGGAAAAGAAACACCAGCTGTCAGTCTTTTGGTTGTACAATAAAAAGGCCTGCACAATGAAAACTCTTTTTCTGGATCGATTACATTGATGCTTTATCCCTGAAGTCAGGAAGTACTTTGCCAGTAAGGGACTGCCTTTTAAAGTTCTTTTGATATTGCACAATGTCCCTGGCCACCCAGAACCCCATGGGTTCAACACTAAAGGCATCAAAGTGGTCTACTTGCCCCCAAACCCAACATCTCTAATTCAGCCTCTAGATCAAGGGGTCATAGGACCTTTAAGGCTCATTACACATGGTACTCTATAGAAAGGATTGTCTATGCTATAGAAGAGAACCCTGACAGGGAATCATGGAAATCTGGATGTCATCATTGTTACAGAAAAAGCCATGAAAGCCACCAAAATTCCTGCTGGAGAAAATTGTGTCCAGACGTTGTGCATAAACTGCACAGAATTTACAACAGAACCAGTCAGGGAAATCATAAAAAAGATTGTAGATATGGCAAAAAAGGTAGGGGGGTGAAAGGTTTCAACATATGGATCTTGGAAAAATTCAAGAGCTAACAGACACCACACCAGAGGAATTAACAGAAGACAACTTGATGGAAATATGTGCTTTAGAACCAGTGTCAGACGATGAGAAAGAAGATGCAGAAGTAGTTGTGCCAGAACAAACTGACATTAGCTAACCTGGCAGAAGGGTTCCAATTATTCGAGACCGCTTTTTACTTCTTTTACAACATTTAACATTGTTTCTGACATCGATCTGACATAACTTTACTCGGGAGGCAGTAGCCACGGCAATTCATCCCATACAACACTTAACTTCCTCCTGACACTGGGGCCTCAGGTTGGCGCGGGAGTGGAGGGAGCAATTTCATACACAGAAAACAAGACGAGTAGTCAATTACCTGAGTCTCTCAATCGAGCGAGTTCCTGCCGACGTTTCTTTCGTTTCTCCTTCTTCAGGGCGGCCCGGTACTTTTTGTGGCTGGAAGATTAAGACATGTACACACCGGCGTCAGCACCTCCACCTGCAGCGCTGCCCGAGCTCCCCTGCCCTCAGCGCCCAGTGACAGGAAATCGCTCAGGTGCTCGGGAGAGATACCTTGCTTCCCTTGTCTTAAATACAAAACATGCATCCACCATGGCCTCATCTTTCCACGCCCAAACGGCAGGTATTCTTCATCGGCCACCTGTTCCTTTCCTTGCCTCCCTTAGCACACAGGCGTCGATGACAGTGGGCGCGCGCCGGAAGGGCTCGAGCTGCTGCGGTGGCTCACTTGCTCGGCCTAGGTTTCCTTTTCCCTTCCCTTCCTGCCTGGACATCCTCCATGCCCAGGATCGGCCCGCTCCGTCCCCTCTTCTCGCCTGCCCATCTCCCTCGGCGGAGCTTACCTCGGTTTCTCACGAAACACCACCTCCTCGGGCGCCGCCATCTTGGCAGCGCCGCTCCACCCGACAAGATCCGGTCGAAAAGGGCGGGCGCGCGCAGGCGCAAGTGTCCCCGGGCGCCACCCGGGCCGGACCAAAAAGAGAAGACAGGAGGTCCCCTTTGACAAGCTAGTCTTCCAAAGCCATGCTCAAATAAATGCCTCCTTCCTGGAAAATCCTTTTGTGGCTCTTACCCCGCCCTGGAAGTAGTACTTCTCGCCTCAGCGCTTCCCCAGTGCTTTATCACTATCTCTCCCCACGCCATAGCGGGATGTCTAGTGGCTAGGAGGTTAAAGTCGCACCTATCCCCCTTTTCTCATTGACGCATGAAGGCTAATGACACACAGCTGCGCGCCTCGCTGCCCTTCCTACTTCTCCAGGCTCCGCCTCCTTCTGCGGCTCCACCTATCAGCGCCTCAGACAAAGATCCGGACTCCGCCCCCTGCCAATCTCACCTGTCTGGGCTCCATAAGGGAACCTAACTCCTGGGACTGGAAAGGTGTATCATCTGCCCCTGAGGACTTTACAATCGAGAGGCAGAGAAGGACCAATCGATAAATAAGATAATAATGATGCAGGGAAAGATAAAGTTTACTTAACATAGTCCAGCTGGGTATTCAGAGAGAGCTTTCTGATGCTTGAGTTGAGTTTTGAAGGGAGATGCCATTTACCTGGAGGGAGAAGGGTGGGAATGGGATTACAGGCAAATCAGCATAAGCGAAGGCACTGAGAGGTGAACTTGGAATGCGCCTGGAACAGCAAGAATTTTGGCGATTGGATTTAAAGTGTAATTCGAACAGTATCACCGAATATAGTGGTAGTAGCGGGCTGTGGGGGCTAGGTTATGGAGGAGGGCCTGGTACGCCATGCTAAGACTCTAAAATTACGTTCTGTAGGCAATGGTGAAACCATTGAAAGCCTTCAGATAGAGGCTTGTTGAGGTCATATTTTCGTTTTAGGTAAATCACTCTGGTTTGCAATATAAAGGATTAAAACATAAAGCTAGAATATCACAATAGTCTAGGCGAGACGTGATGAGGAATTAGACTGGGGCAATGACAGTAGGGATTGAGAAAGTAAAAATCATCCCTGCTAATAATCAGACTGTGATGTACTCACACAAGGCCAAGAACAAGGCCAAGAAAAAGATGTTTCTTTTGAGGACACATTACGGTTGCAAAATGACTAACAGCCTCTATCTTTTGAGTGACTTAATAACTTCCCCGGCCTCCCTTTGTTCCTTTCTTCTCCAAGTTAAAATTGCTGAGATATTCAATTACTAAACTTCCCCTGCTTCCCCTAATCTCTCATCAGAATCATTCAGCTGAAGCCCGCACCCTGCATAAAGCCTCTTCTTACTACCTCTTAGCGAGACACTCGGGGCAACACGTTTCCCTTCACCTCCAAGTTGACCTTTTCTAGTTCAGTGCTTCAGTTGACTCTGATCTTGAGTAAATTCCTTCATGTCTAGTCCTCAGTTTTCTCATTTGTAAAAATCAAGATAGTAGTAATAGTTTCCATTTTATAAGGCTTTTATTGTGAATACTGAATAAGATAACCCATGCTACATGTTAGCACAGTGCCTGGCAATACTGAGCGTCCCCAAAACTTTAGCTGTTATATCATCACCACCAGCATCATCATCGGTGAGAAAACTTCCCGACCCCCTCAAGACTGGGTTAGGTACTGCATGTGCTCCCAGCACAAGTATTTTACCTTTTGTAACACCTACCACCATATACTGCACTTTGTGCCTTCGCTTGTTTGCTTCTTGCACTAAATCTTAAACTCTTCGAAGGCAGAGATTTGGCAGTTGTACCCCCAAACTAGAGGATGTCCTGGGTGGCACAGAATGTGGCTGCTATGCAAGTCATAAATTTTGCTGGTCCCTATAATCAGAACTTATGCTAAAAATTGCTGCCATTCTGAAAGCATCAGTGTTTGGGTTGCTATAACATTTCTTATGAATCAGACCAGGCTTTCACTTCAGAACAATAAGTAAGAATATCTTCTAGGAAGATACTGCTAATTATAAAAAAGATACAGATGTAGATTTTGTTTTATTATGAGTCAGAAGTGAATGTAAATTTTCTTTTATAGGAGTTAGACATTTATTTTCAACGATTAACCACTGAATTCATTTTCAGGAACAGGCTTGAATTGCTTAAGTTAATTTCATTACAGAAGTAACTCTAAAAGCCAATTCCACTTCCAAATTATAATTACCATCATTTTAATTTAATAGAGAAAGACATCTTCCTAGACTTTTTTGGGTGGATGCTTGGTTTTAAAGCAGCCAACTTTACCCTAACCCATGTGCAAGACAGTTCTCCAGGTGGCCTTGGACCAACCCAGTTCTCTCCCCCTTTCTTGCTTATCATTCTTAACTGTAGACCGCACTGGGAATGCAATATCCTGAGATAGGGAGGAACTACCTGAAACAGCTCGGGCCTTGTTCCTGTCCCCCCTAGGTAATGTAACATCTTGAGTTAGGGAAGAACTGCCTAGCACAGCCCAGGCTTTGTTCCTCTCTCTCCTGGAAGCAGGATGTCCTTCAAAGCTTTGCCCAGTGAGTTATGTATGGCCACTGAGGTATATAACTTTTGCGTTCCCTCAGCTGTAGTGCAAGTGGGGCACATGCAGTCGAGACTCCATCTACCCGATCCAAGGCAGCTTTCTTAAGTGTTGTGTTTCCAGCTCACAATGGATCCTTAGCTTCTTTTGTCCCTTGCTGCCTGTCTGCAAGTAAAAACCTGCTTCATGTAACTTATTGGGTGTGGGTGTGTTCAGTCTCACTGGACTCAGGCAAGTTGGTAACCAGTGCACAGTGAACCTGCTTCATACCATGTAGACCTGGGAAAGGAGAAAGGGGTTTGCAGCTTCGTGGTCATATCAAGTGCGACCGAAAGACGTGAGCTGAGGAGGATTGGCTGTTTCTTCTCACTACTGCATCTCTAGTAAATCCCTTGGGAGTTTTCTAGATGTTTTATGATCTGTATATTAAAGGATGTCTCACTAATTTTACAGACATCTTATATACCAAAACAAGAGGAAAGAAAGTCTTTCACCAACCATTAATATTGCACATAAAGAGTTTTATTGGTCTAATATTATTTAATGAAGATGAGCATCAATTTTACTACAAACTTCTTCCCCAAGACCTTTGACAGAGCTTAGGCCCATTTTCCACCTTCATGTCTAGGAAAGTACAAGTAAAACACTTTTGAGGGCATAAAAAATCAAAAACAAATTCTTGTTAAGGTATATCAGTAGCCAGGGAATGTACAGTGCCCCTTTGAGGGTCATATGACAAGGCAGTTTCTATAACCTTTGCAGGGAAGGTGACCAATAATTTATTCTGCAAACCAGGACAGGGCTGAGAGTAAAGGAGTGTGCTCTTAATAAATACATCAGAACACCAGGTATAAGTAAATCAGGAGTGGCAAACCAGGACACACAGTCACCCTATACTGTAAATACATCCTTGGTATCTCTAAGGATGAGAGCAAGGCAGGCATTCTGTATATTATTACTCCCTTCAATTTGGAAGACTTACTGCAATAGAGTTTTGCCCTGAAAGTTTGCAAGGCTAGAAGGAAAGCCTGTGTGCCCTAGAAAAGAAATATCTCATGTGTTGACCTTTTTAAAGGTAACTGTAGTTTGAAATGGGTGAATTGCAGAAAGTTAACAGACTTTTTTTTTTTTTACCATGTTTATCTTTTTAAGAATTGTATGCTTTTCCTAGGGCACATATGCAAAAGCCTTTCCTCCCCCCACCTTCTTTAGAGAACACATATTTCCTGAACTTACACATACAACTCCACCTTTTTTTTCTACTGAATTCATTTTTTACTCTCAATTGTGGTAAAATGCACATATAAAATTTACCATCTCAACCATTTTAATTGTATAGTTCAGTAATGTTAAGTATATTTGCACTGTTGTGCAACAGATCTCTAGAATTTTTTCATCTTGCAACATTGAAACCCTGTATCCACTAAACGTAACTTCCCCCCACCTCCCTCCAGCCATTGGCAACCACCTTTCTACTTTCTGTTCTATGAATTTTACTACTTTAGATACTTCACATGAGAGGAATGATACAGTATTTGTTCTTTTGTGACTGGCTTATTTTGCTTAGCATAATGTCAAGGTTCATCCACATTGTACATTTGACAGGATTTTCTTCTTTTTTAAGGCCGTAAAATAGTTCATCGTATGTATATACCACATTTTCTTTATCTATTCATCTGTTGATGGACATTTGGGTTGCTTCTGCCTCCCGACTATTGCAAATAATGCTGCTATGAACAGAGATGTGCAAATATCTCTTCAAGATCCTGCTTTGAATTCTTCTGGATATATACCTAGAAGTTAGATTGCTGGATCATATGGTAATTGTTTGCAGTTCTTCAAGGAAGCTCTGTACTGTTTTTCATAACAATTCCATTATTTTACATTCTTACCAATAGTGCACAAGGGTTCCAACTCCTCTACACCCTCCCCAAGATTTGTTATTGTTTGTTCTTCTGATAGTGGCCATCGTGATGCATATGAGGTGATATCTCATTGTGGTTTTGATTTTCCTTTCCCTAATAATTATGATGTTGAGCATCTTTTCATGTTCTTATTGGTCATTTGTATATCTTCTTTTGAGAAATGTCTGTGCAAGTCCTTGCTCATTTTTTAATCAGGTTATTTTTTTGTTGTTGTTGTTGAGTTATAGAAGGTCCTTATATATTCTGGATATGAACCCCTTATCAGATACGTAATTTGCGAGTATTTTTTCCCATTCTATAGGCTGCCTTTTCACTTTGTTAATTGCTTCCTTTGATACACAGAAATTTTTAAGTTAGTTCCATTTCCATCTTAACCATCTTTAAGTGCACATTCAGTAGTTTAAGTATATTCATTCAACCCTATTTTGAAGACCAGATGACTAGTATATTAATGAAAGAAATACTACCAGTTATTGATGCAACGTTGATTTGAACATAGGCTTAGAGGCACTTGGATACGTTCCAAGATATTTACAAGCAAGAGAAACAGTGGCATAGATTCCTCAGAATATGTAGAATTATCTAGAGTTTAGATTTTAGCTTATCTGACAAGTTTCTTTCCCTATTACCATAACGAATGTTTTGTGAACCACTGTATAAATCAGGAGATTTAAGTTGACTACCTGTCTTACAAAAAACCTTGACTAATGAGTAAATAAATTTCAGACAGTTGTAAAGGGAAGCCAAAATAGCTCTGTCAGTATAGAAAATGTTATCATTTTATTACATATAATGGTGTACAAATAATGCAAAATAATACTATAAACTACAGACTATTAGATTACTAGTCCTTTGAAAAATATTTCTTAAAGAATATGAATGAATTCTAAGTTCTAGGCCTTTTAAACATTTTCCTTAAAATGTTCTGCATATGCTTTCTATATGAGCAAGCCATTAAGTAAAATATTTGATCTTCAGAAATGCAAAAGGATTTCCAGATACAGTAAAAATCTTTGTTTTCTTATGACTATAAAATATATTTTCTATATCATAAATTGATAGTAAGTAAGCATATCATATACTAATAATGGCAACTAAAGACTGGGGCAAACATACTCATTAAGAAGCCCTTATAAAAGAATACAGTCATGTTTTGAAATAAAATATACTTACTTTATTTCAAAACATGCCTATGTTCAGCCAGGAAGTACCGGTCTGGACCCTGTGACAGTTTCTAATTTTGCCCGGGCTAGAGTGAGTGCCATGGCGTCAGCCGAGCTCACAGCAACCTCAAACTCCTGGGCTCCAGTGATCCTACTGCCTCAGCCTTCTGAATAGCTGGGACTACAGGCATGCGCCACCATGCCCGGCTAATTTTTTCTATATATTTTTAGTTGGCCGATTAATTTTTTTCTAATTTTAGTAGAGGTGGGGTCTTGTTCTTGCTTAGGCTGGTCTGGAACTCCTTAGCTCAAACAATCCGCCTGCCTCGGCCTCCCAGAGTGCTAGGATTACAGATGTGAGCCACCACGCCTGGCCCAGGCCTGAGTTTTTTATTGTTAGTGTTTGTGCCTTACCAGTTGCTAAACATTTCATTTATAATCCCCTGATTATAACTCTAATAGAACTGCTAATTGATATAAACATAAAAAGATAGCTCAAAAATGTCAGACATGAAAAGACATTACAATTACCAACAGGCTGCCGTAAGAGAAACTTGTGTCTCTTGCTAGTACTTTAGTGATAAACATCATTATTAACCAAAGGAAGAACTGGTTTACCAAATAGCTCTCCACAAAGACTGCTCAAGCCCTCCCATACCAAGAAATGCACATCTATAAATATTACTGAATGCAGGCATTTAGAATAGTCTAGTTAACAATTTTTTAAAAGCTAGTATGTATTAAAGCAAAATACTGCCTAGATATGAATGTTTCAGGGAGTCGCTTGGCTGGTGGCAGGCTTCGGTTTCGCTTGTATATTCAGCACATAATCATGACGGAAGGATGAGCGGACGGTGCGATTCATCAGGGGCTGAAGGGGGCGGAAGTTGTCCACCATTCTTTTCTCTTTCTCCCCCTCAGAAGTGAAAAGCAGGGTCCGAAATTGCTCAAGCTAGAAATAGAAACAGAAAGCATAAATTAGTTCAATAGAAAACCAGCTTCCCTTGAGAATAAATGACTTTCATTTTTACAATTCTGAAACATTCGTCACAAGTTGAATATAGAAGGAGAACTTATTTCTGAGTCAAAATGTCTTCACCACTTGACAGGGAATAAAATGCCCAGTGGTCACAGCGGGTAGTGAATCCAGTGCGGCACTTGGCATCCAAAGACTAGGGGCAAAGGCCCTGTTCCTCACATACTAGCCATGTAGCAAGGATAAGTTCCTTCATCACTTTGGTTCTCAGGAACGTCATCTTTAAATGAGCAAAATAGCCAGCTTGTAGGATAATTAAGGGAAGGCCTGATGCATAAAATAATAGCACAAAAATGTGCATTTTTCTTTAACTAAATCATTAACATAAAAAATATATTATTGATTGCTCACTGTGCCTGGGCATTGTGGGCAAAGCAATGCACGTAGAGTTTTTTTTTGTTTGTTTGTTTGTTTTTTTGAGACAGAGTCTCACTCTGTTGACCGGGCTAGAGTGCCATGGCGTCAGCCTAGCTCACAGCAACCTCAAACTCCTGGGCTCAAGAGATCCTCCTGCCTCAGCCTCCTGGGTAGCTGGGACTACAGGCATGCACCACCATGCCCAGCAAATTTTTTCTATTTTTAGTTTGGCCAATTTCTTTCTATTTTTAGTAAAGACAGGGTCTCGCCCTTGCTCAGGCTGGTCTCGAACTCCTGACCTTGAGCGATCCACCCACCTCAGCCTTCCAGAGTGCTAGGATTACAGGCGTGAGCCACTGCGCCCAGCCCACATAGACGTTTTAACCGGCAGTGGGATGCTCCATGCTGGTGCTGTCCAACAGAACTTTCTGCACTGATGGAAATGTCCTCTGCACAGTCCATTATGGTAGCCATAAGCCACAGATGGCTACTGGGCATTTGAAATGTGGTGGTGAGACTGCGGAACTGTATTTTTACTTTAATTAAATTTAAATTTACTTATATTTAATTTAAATGGTCACATACGGCTAGAGACTAAAGTATTGGACAGTGCAGCTCAATGCAAAAGGAGCAACCCAGAGCACCAAGGGCTTGTTCTCTGACATGGCAAGAGCATCAGTCATAGCCCCTTGGCTTTCTGAGCAACCACATTATGCGACATTTCACTTCAAGCCAGCCGGAAAACTGTTCATAACATTTCCCCTCAGTCAATCTGGCTTGCTGGAGCTCAGAAGAAGACGGCCTGGGGCGCAGCAGGCAAGCATGGGAAGAATTGTCTGGAAAGACATCAGATGGAGTGGCGCCGAAAAGGCAGGACTAGGACGGGAGGCAAGCACCAGACGCAGGGCTGTACTTGCACGTGACACATATGCCCTCCCCAATTAGGAAGCTGCACGAAGAGTTAATGTGTACTTATATTCAGCTAATTGTGAAAGATTAGAAATAGCCCAATATATTGTCCTTAAAAATAGTACTGAATATAATGTTTATCATCTACAGAATATTCCATGCATCACTGAGTGAAAAGAGCAACAAAATATACAGAATGATTCTACTTTGTTACAAAATTATGCATATTTATATAGATTAAAAAACAGAAGGATTTACCCAAACAATATTTAACACCAAATGGTAAGATTTTAGGCGACTAGGATTATAGATGACAGGTTGCGTTTTTTTCTTACTAAATTTTCTGTGTTGAAATTTTATTTGCTAAGTCCTCACACAGGCCACTGACCCTCTGATTTATTTATTTATTTGTTTCAGGGTTATGTCAATCTTTTAATATGAACAACAGTGGCAGACTAAATGTATAGGTCACAAAGCCCAGGCTTATGGGCAGTCAACTTCTGTATTTTGTCGTTGTTTATAGTGGTTTTCATCATACTGGTTTAAAAAAAATTATGTGATCTAATTTACTAGTTGCTTTCTTTAAGACTTCTGGTTTTGATTTATAATTAGAAAAGCTTCCTCCATTTGGAAGTATGAAAGGATTTTCCTATGCTTATCCTAGTACTTTTATGGTGGTAGTTTTAATATATCTGGAATATATTCTTGTGTAAGGTTTGAATGGTGGGTCCAATATTTTCCCCCAAATATCTACTCAGTTGTTCCCCAACAGCATGTACTAAATATTCTATCTTTTCCCCCCACTGAGCTGAGATGCTATCTTTATCATAAAATAAATTCTCATATGTATTTGGACATATTTCTGAACTTACTTTTTCTTCCTGTGATGGTTAATTTTATGTGTCAACTTGATTGGGCCATGGGATGCCCATATAGATGGTTAAACACTATTTCTAGATGTGTCTGTCAGGGGGTTTCTGGAAGAGATTAGCATTTGAATTGGTGGACTGAGTAAAACAAATGGTCCTCCCCAAAGCGAGTGGGCTCATCCAATCCATTGAGGGCCTGAATAGAACAGAAAGGCAGAGGAAGGGTGAATCTGCTCTCTGCCTGACTGCTTGAGTGGGGACATGGATCTTCCCTTGCCTTCAGAGCTCTTGTTTCTCAGGTGTTCAGACTAGGACTGGAACCTACACCACTGGCTCTCTGACTCTCGGGCCTTTGAACTACACCACTTGCTTTCTTGGGTCTCCAGCTTGCAGATGGCAGACTGTGAAGACTTCTCAGCCTCCATAATTGTGTGAGCCAATACCTTATAAGAAATCTTTTTCTATATCTAAGCACTAACTATCCTACTGGCTGTTTCTCTGGAGAACCCTAACTAATACATTTCCCTTGACTGGTCTCTTTATTCATGGGCCAGCACCATGCTACTTTATTATTCAGACTTTATAACCTTGTGAGTCTAATCATATCCTCATTTTTCCATTTTAGAATTTTCCCTGGCTGTTTACGTTTGGTTTTCTTTTTTTCTCATGAGTTTAGAAGTAGCATATCTATTTAAACATCCCGTTGGTATATGTATTGGGACCACAATAAATATGTGGAGAATACACAATTCATAGAAAATAACAACTTAAGGAGAACTGACAAAGGTGTCATTATGATGTGTTCCTATCAAATAATATGTTAGTAATTTTATTAATTCAAGACTTTTCTGTCCTTCAGGAACATTTTCAGTTTTCTTGTTATCTTTACTTATTAAATTTATAGCAAAGTATTTTATATTTTTGTTTCCCTTATAAATATGGTTCTTTCTGCTATCATATCTTTAAACTAATTGTGATTCATATATGTCGAATATATTGATTTCTGTAAATTAATATTGTATTTCACTGATTACCAAATTATCTTATTTTTGTAGCAGGTTTTTATTATTTCTCTAATTTATTTTTTGTTTTCTAGTCTAATTGTATTGGCTACTTCCAGAATATAATTTAATATAAAATTAAAATGGTAATAATCCTTTCCATATTAAGCATATTATTTACTTTTGAACTAAGATCTTTTCTACCAAGTTAGGGTATTCATCTCTTTTTTATTAAAAATGTTTAAGGACTGAATGTTAAGTTTTGCAAATGTCTTTTAGGAATCTATGGAAATGATAATATGATTTTTCTATTTAGGTCTGCTGATATAATGAATTATATTAATATCATTCTTAACAATGAACCATCCTTGCATTACTGGACAAAGTATACATTTCTTCTAAGGTACTGCCGGATTCTGTTTCTAAGATTTTCTTTTAGCTTTTTTTTTCTTTTATATTCTTCACAGCTATCAGTCTATAGTTTACTTTTTGGGGGGGTTTCACTCTTTGATGGGTGTTGGCATCAGTTATCCTGGCTTCATAAAAAGAATTTGGAAACTTCTGTTCTTGTGAAAATGCTTTGTGATCAATAAAAATCCCATAAAACAAGTATGAGCAAATATTATTGTAGTTTAGTTATATTATGAATTAAATAAGATTTTGCATATTGATGTAGTAATCACCATTTAGACTTAGCTTCTTTTTTTTGTTTGTTTGTTTTTTTTTTGTTTTTTTTTGAGACAGAGTCTCACTCTCTTGCCTGGGCTAGAGTGCCGTGGCATCATCCTAGCTCACAGCAACCTCAAACTCCTGGGCTTGAGCGATCCTCCTGCCTCAGCCTCCCGAGTAGCTGGGACTACAGCCATGCGCCACCATGCCCGGCTAATTTTTTCTATATATTTTTAGTTGTCCAATTGATTTCTTTCTATTTTTGGTAGAGACGGGGTCTTGCTCTTGCTCAGGCTGGTCTCGAACTCCTGAGCTCAAACAATCCGCCTGCCTCGGCCTCCCAGAGTGCTAGAATTACAGGCGTGAGCCACCGTGCCCGGCCTAGACTTAGCTTCTACGGGAGAAATAAACCTTAAGTTCAAAACAACTGACTTATATTAAAATTTCTGGACAGACATTGTTGGATTGTCTTTATCCTGAGATTCTATAATGAAATAGCCTTTACGATGTTAAAGGGTCTTGAACACATCCATTTCCAGCCTTCGTTCTTCCATTTAAAGGGGTCTTAATTTTTATAGAAAATCTACACAATGCATGTATAATAAAACATATGCCATTATCAAGTATGGAAGTAAAAAGCTTATGTCCTTCTGTGTTTTGAACTCTTCTCTCTAGTTAATGTGAAGCATCCCCAAATTCATGTCCAAACTGAGACAGACATATGCACTCTTCAGTAAGAATGTATAAGTATTACAAGATGTTAAAACTGACACCACAGTTGGAGCCCAGCCTTGTTTTAAATGGGCAGACTATGATTTCCTAAGATGGAAAGTGAAAAGAACCTACCTGATCATGATCAACCTCTACTGGCTGCTTCTTAATGATCCAGGTGACGGACTCGGAGAGGGGCGGGGTAGTCAGAGAGCCCGAGTAGGTCCAATAATCTGGGCAAGTGGGCATCAGGCAGGAAGGGTCAAATGACCCAAATTCCACAAGGGTGTCCTGGCCAAGAGAAGGGGTCACTGAGTCATTATTTAGTGGTGAAAACCATTCTGGAATCTGATGACAAGGTTATGCTTCTCAGGGTGTATCCAGGGACAGCAGTGTCCCAGGGGAGCTCAAGGTACCTCTGGGCAGCTGCCTGAAGCATCACTGCTTAGGACAGAACCATGCCAGGCTTTGTTTCTGCAATTAACTGTGTATTTTTTTTTTTTTTTTTTGAGACAGAGTCTCACTTTGTTGCCCTGGCTAGAGTGAGTGCCGTGGCGTCAGCCTAGCTCACAGCAACCTGAGACTCCTGCGCTCAAGCAATCCTACTGCCTCGGCCTGCCAAGGAGCTGGGACTACAGGCATGCACCATCATGTCCGGCTACTTTTTTCTATATATTTTTAGCTGTCCAATTAATTTCTTTCTATTTTTGGTAGAGACGGGGTCTCGCTCTTGCTCAGGCTGGTCTCGAACTCCTGAGCTCAAACGATCCTAGCCTCCCGGAGTGCTAGGATTACAGGCGTGACCCACCGAGCCCAGCCTAACTGTGTATTTTTGATCCTCCTCAGTGGGAGAACAGCCAAAATTATTTTCTCCTTCAATTCTAGTGAGTTTACAGCAGGTGGTCTCTGGCATCGTTGGGAGGTATTATATAGTGGCTGGCAAATAAAGAAGGAGGCTTTGCTTTTTCAAGACAGACTGACATAGAACTGTCCTTTGAAAAGGAAACGCAAATCAGGAGGAGCCAGAATCCTGGACTAAAAGGGGAGGCAGGGAAATGGGGAGGAAAGGAGAGGGAAAGAGGTGGGCGCAGAGGGATAGAGTGGGGGTGAGGGGAGAATACATGGACCTCCAGGGAGCAGCCCCTTGGGGATTCAGAATATTCAAGAATTACTCTTGGGGGCAGGACAG